>APFE030353990.1:0-19130 GCA_000404065.3 Pinus taeda
ACATAAATAGAACGAGGGTTATGGACTAAATATAAAAAGAGGTTTTATTTATTTACCATACGTCTAGTTTATTTATATTTTTATTGATTTACCATACCTTTTGAGTAAGTATAAAAGGGAGTTTTATTTATTTACCATATCTCCACTTTACTTATATTTTTATTTGTTTACACCTTTGCATGTATATAAGGTGACTTATGGAGTATATATAAAAAATGTTTTATTTATTTACCATACTTTTCATTTATTTATATTTTTATTAATTCACCATACCTCTTTTATAAATATGGTATTTGTCCCATAGGATTCACTTAAATAAAACCTATTCTTGAAAATGGGCGAATGGAAGGTGCTAACTCCTAATTTCAAGGGCTAAATTTACTTTTTCTACCCTCTCCCTTAATAAAAGGTGGGCTATTTGAGGTGATTTGTAAAAATGTACTATGATACAAAATATTCGCCCACTACAAATTTAAAACCCCTTAATTTCGCCAAAGGGCGAACATTCGCCCCTAAAATTTTCTATGATTGGCTCCATAAGATTTTATAAGGAGAAGGCTAGTTGGTAGCTCGGAATTAGTTCTTAATCGTTAGATCTGCAAGGGCTAGATCAATCAGTTTCCGGGTTGCTTTGTAAACCCAAGTTTAAGGCTTGTTTTAAGTCATGTATTGTTGGACTATGGGCCGTAGGATTTGTGGGTCCTTGACTTCAAAGGCTGTCGGGTTCTTCGTGACCCGAAACTTTTGTCTTTCAACGGTCCCAAAAAGACTTTAAAACCCCTTATTTCTTCTCTTCCAGGTTAAGAAGGTAGGTTCTTTAGTGTTGCTTTGCCTGCTAGTTAAGTGATTTAATCCTTTGGTATGTTTTATTGAGTTTTATTGAGTTTTACTGGCAGCCGACCATTGATTGTAGAGATCTCAAGAATCCAACGGATTTCGAGCGGTTAAATTCTCGGAAGATAAAACTCCAAACGGACCTGAAATATTTTAAAGCAATAGTTAATGCCACTCATCGGGTCCGAATGGATAATTACCGAGAGGGCATGTTACCGGCCTGGAATTGGCTCAGGACCGTCGGATCTACGATGGATGGATCACACGGTTTTTGGGCCATCAAGATTACTAACGGTTAACCATAATCTAGACCTGAAATTGTTTAGATTGATGGTTTAGGGTTTTCATTGGCTCCATAAGATTTTATAAGGAGCAGGCTAGTTGGTAGCCCGAAATTAGTTCTTAACCGTTAGATCTGCAAGGGCTAGATCAATCAGTTTTCGGGTTGCTTTGTAAACCCATGTTTAAGGCTTGTTTTAAGTCATGTATTGTTGGACTATGGGCCGTAGGATTTGTGGGCCCTTGACTTCAAAGGCTGTCGAGTTCTTCGTGACCCGAAACTTTTGTCTTTCAGCGGTCCCAAAAAGACTTTAAAACCCCTTATTTCTTCTCTTCCGGGTTAAGAAGGTAGGTTCTTTAGTGTTGCTTTGCGTGCTAGTTAAGTGATTTAATCCTTTGGCAGGTTTTATTGAGTTTGTTAAGGGGTTGTGTCGCTGTTCATAACCCCGTAATTTTTGTACATTATGTAATTTTCTCGATTAATGGAAGGTACCACTCTTACTGGATCAAAAAAAATATATATTCATAACCGTGGTGTAGTAGTATAGAATTCCTTCACCTTCATGACAAAAAATCTCATGTGACGCATAACAATTTCCCTTGGATAAGTGAGAATGACAATAAATTATGAAGTGATTGAAATTTATATATAGTATTATTGCAATGAATTGTAGTAACGATGCTTGCTTATTATTGTGTTCGGTACAGGAAAAAATTGAAAAAGAAATTTGTTTTTTTACATAGTTTGACTTTAGTTTTTGGGGTTTTCTAGTGGTGAGGTCAGCTCGTTGTCACCCTCCAGGGTTCTAGACTCTGATGCATGGCATCAGTGCCGGGTAACTTACTGAGATCTATGGTGTACCATCCTTGTAGTGTGTCGAAATTATATATTATCATACCTACCATAGACATGGTATTACGCATTCAATTTTTCTTTCATTGCATATTAGTTTGCCTTTGACCAAAAATTTATGTTGCTTATCCATAGTTTAACATTGGGAATTCAATTTTTGTTATTTATTATTATTATTTAAATTTATTTATTTGTAAGATGATTGGTTGAGGTCTTATATGGGTTGTTTAGTAACTTCAATTTCTAACAGTTACTAATTTTTAGTTTTTTGTTTTATTTCTTTTTATCTAAATTTCTATTATTTCCATTTTCATGACTTTTAGTATTTTTCTCCATATTTCAATTTAAGAGACTTATTATCCTATTTAAAAATATATTTTATAAATTTAATTTATAAAAATTATTATATTATAAAAAATAAAACATTATAAATATATATTAAAATAATTATTTAAAGTGATATATACTGTAATATAAACAATATTAGTTAATCAAATTTCCGAATTTTTTATGATAACATTCAACAATACAATATTTTATTAGTTGTTTTATTTTTGTGATGAAGTCTTTATGTCTTTTTCTTTTTTCTTTTTTGTGAATTAGTGCAAGATTTTATATTAATAATAACAAAATTTTATATGGATAAATTTTTATGTCTTTATGTAACACATATTACTATAACAATTATTAACTTAAAAAAACATTACATATAACCAAACTTTAACTATGCGATAACATTTATTAAACCTTCAAATATTTCTTTATGTATGCGTTGGAATTACAAACGGACCTCACAGGTCTCCACACTATAGTTTAAAGGCATTCTTAAGGGAATTAATTTGGGCTTCTCAGCACATAATACATGCTTCTTATGCATTTAATATTACGGTGTCCGACACCAAAAGGATTTGGTAGCTCGAAACACCTGGGGTAGCTTGCTCCCTTTGATTTGGGTTTGGTGATCTGACGGTCCTCGACGTCGAAGGTTTAATGAGGTAACCACTCCCTCATCCTCCTGCCGTGAATGGATTCATTTGGGTTATGTGGTTTCTTCATTTCTCTGCTCTAAAATCCGACCAAGCCATCTTTGCAACGAGGAGGGTTTTAGTCTGCCCAATCCTGGTTTGATGGAGAGCTGCGACAAACCCCATCCTTCAGGTACCCTGCATTTGTTCTTTTCACCTTGATTTGGATACTTACTTCCAACTTTCATCTATGTTTCGAAGGCACACATGCAATATACTTTGCTCATTTAGTCTACTGTGCAGGGAATGTATGTTTCCACCGACTTACCCCTCCAGATGGAGGTGAATTCGGAGATCATTGAGCTCGAGGAGGTAATAACAACTATAACAGGGTTTTTGGGTTTCCATTTTTCCTAATTCGAGTGGCTACTAACTCGATGTATGGGTTTATGGTGCAAGTGGTCTTCAACATCCCAACTCCGCCTTTTCTCAAGTACCTTTCAGCTCATTTGAGTACTAATTTGAGTTTAATGTTAAGGTTTCTCTTTTAATGTTGTTTACTATGCACTTGCAGGTATCAAGCTTCGCCGAAACCCTCCTCTTGTGGATGTTCTCGGCATAAAGGCTTCATTCTTATTCATGGTTACTGTCTTTTGGTTCTCAGGTTGGTTTCACTACTAAACCCCATGGTGGTTTGTCTTTCTTAGATATTTTCATTTGTATAGTGGATACGATTGCAACCGCTTCTCTGGATGCTACCTTGGCATTTCCGGGTGAAAGCGTGAAATCAGGTAGAGGCTAAAAGTTGGCCATAATTTGCATTTGAATACTTTGCGTTTAAAATGGGTTTTGGGTACTCGGCAAACTGAGTTGTTCCAAGTTCTTCATGGCATAATTATAAGTGTATTTGGCCCTACCAAGGGTTTGACATTGGTATATTCCTGAAGGGTCTATAATTTTGGTTTGTAAGTCTTTTGAGGGTTTGAATATAGTGTCGATGACTGCATTTAATGTTTCATGGTTTATCATCCTTTTGGTTTTGCTCGGCCTCCTATGTCGAAGCTTTTCTGTTCTGGTTACATTTAATTAAATAGAGCCTGTACATGGATTGTTGTTTTTGTTTGGTTAAGTTATGAAGTTATATGGACTATGATAACTCATTTTACTGGAATTGATGGATTATTACTCGACCTCTGAATTTGACAATGAGTGTTTTCTTTAGAATTATTAAATTTAGAAAAACTAATTTTTCTTTTAGCATTTTGGCAGTTTCCATGTATGTAAATTTAATTCTCGATTATTGTGACTGTTGAGAAAGAATTATTATAGGTTGTTACTTAAGATTGTCACATGTCTCACATATGTGTACTACACATAGTAGGCCAATGCATATGCATAGTATTAACAATGCTCTGTCTCAGCATTTAGGTTGTTCTCAGTTTAAACATAATGTTAAGAGTTCTCTATTTAAGTATATATATCTGCTCTATGTTCTCTGTGTAATAGGAACCGTTATCTATTTAGATATATCATAATTCTTTGCTTAAATACATAAGTTATTTTTCATCCAGACTAATAATAATTCTCTGGTTAAATATATAAGTTATTTCTTACTAGCTTAAAATATAGAACATACAATTTCAGATTAATTAGCATAAGCACAATCCTATTATTATCCATCAATCACTGTAGAATTATTTTCTTCAATGGTCACTAAGTTAAAGGGTTTGATTACTTATATGTTCACCACCTTGTAGTTCTATAGTTTCTTTTTAGGAAGGTCTCACCACCTAGCCATGAGTCTGGAAATTACGTCCAGACTCTCCCCCAAGCTCTTCCTCCTCCAAACAATAAAATGAGTCTGTTGCAGTAAGGTATCTTGGGCATGAAGACTCACGGTTCAGCCTCAAGTTGCACACCTCTCAGACTGTACTAAAGGTTTACCCACTAGTTTATTCCACCCAGCTCAAGGAATTATGAGTAGTAATGCTCCACTCCCTTGACCCATTTGGTGTTCTATTGTTTATGTGTTCTCCAGCCCCCTAAGCCTTCCTTGAATTCCTCTTTTGAGGAGACAGATGAGTAACCACTTTAACTGTCTCAGGAGGTTAACAAATGTTTCTTTCAGTTCTTATCAAAATACTTTAACTCTTAATTATTCATTAATTAAATAATAAATATGTTCTGGCCTTCCCGCCATAGTTCTTTAATATTTCGTGTCAAGTATTTGGCGAAAAATAAAAATATAAAGTAATAAGTAAAACATGGTAACCCAAATTAAATTTCTATGCAACATGGGTTGTTACATCTTCCCCCCCTTGTGGGGAACACCATCCCTGGTGTCCTTCCTGGTTTATGAAAATAACGCTGGATAAGCTTTCCGCATAAAATCCTCTTCTTCCCAAGTGGCCTCTTCCAGGACAAAGTGCTTCCATTGCACTTTAAGCTGGGTGATGGATCATTTCCGCAAGGTTTTTTCTCTCCAATCGAGAGTATGAAGAAGTTCTACCAGAAAATATCCTTTCGGTTTGACCTGTAAATTTTACAACTTGTTGTCAGAAAATTTTCAAAACAACAAATTATACATTATTTATTCTATTAATTTATAACCTGTACATTTTCCTAGTTAATTATACGTTGAGGGTTGGACACATATCTTTTTAACAAGGAGACATGGAAGACATTGTGGACCCAGATATGGCTTGGTAATAAGAGTTTGCACGCTACAGGTCCAATCCGTTACAAAACTTGGAAAGGACCATAGTACCAGGGTGCTAACTTAGCACAACCCTTCCATTGCAAAGTACTTTTTCGAGGATTTACTCTCAGGTAAACATGATCCCCTACTTGGAATTCTCTATATGTTCTTCGTTTATCTGCACAAATTTTTTGTCTATCCTGGGTAGCTTTTAAATTCTAACGAATTTTCTTAACTATCTCTTCCATCTCGGCTAACATATCAGGACCCACTGTTAGTCTATTGATAGAACTATTCAAATATATGGGCACCTTGCACTTTCTTCCATACAACACCTCAAAGGGGCTCATGCCCAATGACTTGTGGTATCCATTATTATGGGTAAACTCCACTAAATGAAGGTAATCTTCCCACTTATGCAGTTGTTGCATCACAAACATTCATAACATATCCTCTAGAATTTGATTCACTCACTCCATCTGACCATCCGTCTGCAGGTGGTATGCAGTACTAAATTGAATCTGTGTACCCAATCCATAAAAGAGTGTTTTCCAAAAAGTGAATGTAAATTTTACATCCCAATCAGAAATTACCACCTTGGGTATTCCGTGCAATCGAAAAATTTCCCTCATAAATATGTTTGCAATTTCAACAATTTTGTAAGTGGAGTTTATAGTATTAAATTAGCAGTTTTTCTTAGCTTGTCAACCACCACCATAATTGAGGCGTACTGCTTCTTGGTGTGAGGTAAACCGGTGATGAAATCCAGGGTAATTGTCTCCCATTTCCACTCAGGGATGGGCAATGGTTGTAGTAGTGCAGCGGGATGTTGATGCTTCGCCTTCACTAACTGACACTCCAAACATTTAGTTATGTACTCAGTGATATATTTTCTCAAACCTGGCCAGAAATAACCTTTCCTAATGGAAACAAGTAATTTCTGGTACCCTGGGTGGGCATCATAAGGTTTCCTGTGAAGCTCATCCAATATCAATTGTTTGACAGAATTTTGATTAGGAACATAAATTCGGTTTCTGAAAGTGAGTATTTTATCCAGATTTATACCATATTCAGAATTTTCCCCCTTCCTTTGGGCATCAATTGCCTGCTACCAAAGAAAGGCATACTCTGGATCCTTAAGGGATGCTTCCTTAATTATATCAGGGAGGTTTGATCGTCCCTGGTTGAATTGCATGTCATAAATATAATGAAATTTTATGCTTAATGCGTCGGCTACCCAATTTTCCTTTCCCTTAAGGTGCTTCATTTCAAATTCAAATTTGCTCAAAAATGTTGTCCATCTAGCCTCTCAGGCATTTAGGCTGGATTGGTTAAAGAAATTTGTAAGACTACTATGATTTGTTAATAGCATAAATTTATTTCCCAGTAGGTAGTGTCACCACATTTTAAGTGCATGCACTATTGCCATTAATTCAAGATCGTAGGCAAAATATTGATGCTCATATTATTTCAATTTGCAAGATTCATAAGCTATAACTTTCCCTTCTTGTGTCAATACTCCACGAACACCTTCCTTACTTTCATATGTGCAAACCTTGAAAGATTTTTCTGGGTCTGCTACTTCTAGTATAGGTGCAGTAGTAAGTAATTGTTTCCATCGTTCAAAGCTTTGTTAGCATTTAGTTGTCCATTGGAAAGTTCACCCTTTTTTTCTATAACGAGGTCATGGGAAAGGCAATTTTTGAAAATCCTTCAATGTACCGACGGTAATAACCGGCTAAGCCCAAGAATGATCTAATATCAACAACATTCTTTGGGTGGCCCATTCCATAATGGTTTTAATCTTCTTTGGATCCACCATTATACCCTCTGTTGATATGACAGGACCCAAATACTGTATCTGGATTTTGTAGAAGTCACACTTGCTACACTTAGTGTATAACTGATTGTCCCACAGAGTTTGCAACACCATTCTCAAATGATTTTCATGCTCCACTTGATTCTTAGAGTAAATCAATATATCATCAATAAAAATCAGGACAAACTTATCTAAGTATGGATGGAAAATACCGTGCATCAGACTCATAAAAGTGGTTGGGGCATTTGTAAGGCTGAAGGGTAATACTATGAACTCGTAATTACCATAATGAGTTCGAAACACATTTTTACAAATATATTCTTCCTTTATCCATATTTGATGGTAGTAGAACCACAGATCAATTTTTGAGAACACACTAGCTCCTTAAACTTGATCAAATAAATCATCAATGCATGGTAAAGGGTATTTATTTTTGATAGTCAGTTTATTCAACTGACGATAATCAATGCATAGTCTCATGGTTCCATCCTTTTTCTGTACGAACAGTACGAGAGCTCCCTAGGGGGACACACTGGGGCAAATGTAACCTTTATCAAGTAGTTCCTATAGCTGCATTTTGAGTTATGTTAACTCAGGTATGCTCATGCGATAAGGAGTTATGGAAATAGGAGCTACACTAGGGACTAATTCAATCGTGAAATCAATATCACGTTTAGGCGGTAATCCAGGAATGGATTCAGGAAACGCATCAACAAAGTCTTGAATGACGGGAATATTTTCTAAGGAAGTCATTTTACTCTTGGAATTTGTGTATCCTGCTTAGACAACATAAATCTAACAACCTTTCCTAATGCATTTCTCGAGCTGGTTAGTAGTAATAGGATGCAACTTAATATTTTTCTTGATTCCTTTAATTTCCTTTCTTTGCTCCGACTCAGTAAGGTAGCTAACAGATTTTTCCTTGAAATCAACTAAGGACCAATGTCCTTCCAACCAATCCATCCCTATCAGTACATCATACGAACCCAAAGGGTGTATATTTAGATCAACATAAATCGGTTGTTATGAAATAGTTACATGACAATTCTCTGTTTTTGCAGTTACCCTTCTCTTTGCCTCTGTGGCTAGTTGAACTAACCAAGGTTTTTGAAACTTACTACTTTGTAGTTGGCATCTCTCTACAACCTTAGGACTAACATAGCTTAGGCTAGCACCCAGATCAAACAAAATAGAGACAGGTTTATTAGCGATCATACCTTCACACTCAATCATGGTCGGATGGTACTTTGCTTGATGGTGATTAATTGCAACATTAATTATGGGCATACTCCTTGCCACCTCCCCAACCGTGGAAGCTTCTTGTATGTTTGAAAGTTGTTATGTTCTTGCCCTATGCTAGCAGTTTTTGTAATAATGGGTTAGCTACATCCCTAGCACTGCAAGGGTTGTTTCTATTGTTGATCATTGACAGGCTTATTAATCCCCTCCAACTATCTATTTTTAGTGGATGATGGGACCTTTGACTGATTCCTTGCTAGAAATTTACGGAAGGGTCTTTGTTGTACATTCCTTCCATTGGTATCTTTCGTCTATCTGTTTGGGGGTAAATTTCTCCCCCTCCTGTCCAATCCTCCTTTTGATCCTTCACTCTTCTGTTTCATTTTTTGATAACATATACAAGCTTTTTTCACTGCATCATTCATTGTTCTTGGGTAATCAAATTCCAACTTTTCCTTCATAAAGTTGGGTAGGCTAGTAATAAAACGTTGAATCTTAGCGTTTTCTTCCTGCATATATGATACATATCATAGTAAGGAGGTAAATCATTTCACATATTCATCCATGGTCAAGGATCCCAACCTTAAATCATGGAACTCCTTTGCTTTTTCATCACAATAACCCTCGGTTAAGTATTTATCCTCGAAATGCTTTTGAAATTCTTTCCATGTAACTTGATCTTCATCAATTTTTCTCACGCTTATTATTTCTTCCCACCAAAGGGTGGCCTTACCTCTTAATTGATAAACTTCCAGCGATGCGTTAAGTTTATCATTGTAGTCATAAATCTGAAAGTATTTACTCATTTCAATTAACCATGTTTCCACTGCTTCCTCGGACTCTCCTTCAAAGAGTGATGGTTTTATCTTTTGAATTCCCCTTGTAACTTCGATTTATTTTTCCACTGGTCGAAAACATTATCAGAACATCCTTCTTCATCCTCCTCATGTCTTTTTCTTGACTCAGCATTATCTTCCCCTTCATGGACCGTCATGGTTTTCTCCCCATTACTAGCAATGGGGTCTGGTCCCCTTTGTTTCTGTCGCTCAAACAAACTTTTAAGGATTCTCTCTTGCTCTTGCCACAATCATTCATTATCTGTCCTCAAAGTTATCATCTCAACTTGTAACTATTGAACAGTTTCAAGTAGGGAAGCATTGGCTTGTCGAAATTCTTCTCCCAGTTGAATCTACATGTTAGGGTTGGCCCCTACATAAGTTGCTTTTGGCTGGTTCAGTGGTCTGGGACCCCTCTGCATTCTGCTCCTTGGTGCTGATCTCTGTGTTCACGTTCACATTTACTTAGTTTGTTTATTTTTATTATTATTTTTTTTTCATATCACAGAAGCCTCAGTGTGCGAGCTTGGATCTAATACCACTTGTAACACATATTACTATAACAATTATTAACTTAAAAAAAAAAAAAAAAAACTTTACATACAACCAAACTTTAACTATGCAATAACATTTATTAAACCTTCAAATATTTCTTTATGTATGCATTGGAATTACAAATGGACCTTATAGGTCTCCACAGTATAGTTTAATGGCATTCTTAAGGGAATTAATTCAGGTTTCTCAACACATAATACATGCTACTTATGCATTTAATATTACGGTGTCCGACACCAGAAGGATCTGGTATCTCGAGACACCTGTCATAGCTTGCTCCCTTCGATCTAAGTTTGGTGATCTGACAGTCCTTAACGTCTAGGGTTTAATGAGGTAACTACTCCCTCAGCCTCCTATTGCGAATGGATTCATTTGGGTTATTTGGTTTCTCTATTTCTCTACTCTAAAACCGGGCCAAGCCATCTATGCAATAAGGAGGGTTTTAGTTTTCCCAATCTTGGTTTGATGGAGAGCTGTGACAAACCCCATCCTTCAGGTACCCTGAAACTTTCACTTTTCTCCTTGATTTGGATACTTACTTACATCTTTCATCTCTGTTTCAAGGGGGCACATGCAAGATACTCTGCTCATTCAGGTCTACTCTGTAGGGAATGTATGTTTTCACTAGCTTACCCCTCTAGATGGAGGTGAATTTGGAGATCATCAAACTCAAGGAGGTAATAACAATTATAATAGGGTTTTTGGATTTCCACTTTTCCTAATTCAAGTGGCTGCTAACTCGATGTATGGGTTTATGGCACAGGCATTTTTCAACATCCCAACTCTGCCTTTTCTCGGGTACCTTTCACCACATCTAAGTACTAATTTGAGTTTAATGTTAAGGGTTTCTCTTTTAATGTTGTTTAATATGCACTTGCAGGTATCAAGCTTTATCGAAACGCTCCTCTTGTGGATGTGATCATCTCAAAGGCTTCATTCTTATTCATGGTTACCATCTTCTGGTTTTTAGGTTGGTTTCACTGTTGAACCCCATGGCGGTTTGTCTTTCTCAGATATTTTCATTTGTATAGTGGCTACACTTGCAACCACTTCGATGGATGCTACCCTAGCTTTTCTGGGTGAAAGCGTGAAATTAGGCAGAGGCTACAAGTTGTCCATACTTTTCATTCAAATAGTTTGTGTTTAAAATGGGTTTTGGGTGCTCGGTGAACTGAGTTGTTCCAAGTTCTTCATGGCATAATCATATGTATATTTGGCCCTGCCAAGGTTTTCACATTGGTTTATTCCTGAAGGGTCTGTAATTTTGGTTTGTAAGTCTTTTGAGGGTTTGAATATAGTGTGGCTGACCGCATTTGAGATTTCATGGTTTATCATCCTTTTGGTTTTGCTCAGCCTCCTATGTCGAAGCTTGTCTATTTCAGTTACATTTGACTGTACAGAGCCTGTACATGGATAATTGTTTTTATTTGGTTAAGGTATGAATATATATGGATTGTGATAACTCATTTTACTGGAATTGACCAAGAATTACTCGACCTCTAAATTTGATATGAGTGTTTTCCTTATAGTGATTAAATTTAGAAAAACTAACTTTTCTCTTAGCATTCTGATAGTTTCCATGTATGTAAACTTAATTATCCATTATTGTGGTTGTTGAGAAAGAATTATGCTAGGCTATTACTTAAGATTGTCACATGTTTCATATGTGTACTGCATACAGTAGGCCAATGCATATGCATAGTATTAACAATGTTATGTCTTAGCATTTAGCTTGTTCTCGGTTTAAACATAGTGTTAACAATTCTCTGTTTAAGTATATATATTTTCTTTGTGTTTGCTGTGTAATAGGAACAGTTCTCTATTTAGATATATCATAATTCTCTGCTTAAATACATAAGTCCTTTTGCATTCAAACTAATTATAATTCTCTGCTTAAATATGTAAGCTATTTCTTACTAGCTTAAAATACAGAACATACAATTTCACATTAAATAGCATAAGCACAATCCTGTTATTATCCATCAATCACTATAGAATTATTTTCTTTAATGGTCACTAAGTTAAAGGGTTTGATTACTTATCTGTTCACTACCTTGTAGTTCTGTAGTTGCTTTTCAGGAAGGTCTCACCACCCATTTATGAGTCTGGAAATTATGTCCAGGCTCTCCCCCGAGCTCTTCCTCCTCCGAACAGTAAAATGAGTCTGTTGTAGTAAGGTATCTTGGGCATGAGGACTCACAGTCCTGTAGAAAATCTATGATAGGTTAACCCAATAATGCAATAGAAATCAAAGCAGAATACTGTAATCTACTTCTACTATCAATTTTTGGAAGCTTAAAGATTGAGATGAACAATATAACTAGAAGAAGAAGAATCAATGGCACAATACACATGAAAATACTTTGGGGAAAGTCTGAGATAAAAACCCCACACTATTGTATTATCATACATGGTGGAAATACATAGGAATTATACAAATCCTTAGCTCTCATAGCTAGCTAGCTCTCAGTACAATCCTCACAGATGCTCACAGGTAATCTTGGCTTCTCTCCATCCTTCCTCTCTGCCCTCCAAGCTCCTATTTCCTTGTGTTGTTCCTTGTGGATGATTAGCCTTCAAAACTGCACAATCCTCAAGGATGAATCCTTGATTGCATGCATGAGTTTTCTCCATGAGAAAACACATGCAAATGATATTACATTGTCCTTGAACATTAATCTAAACTGGGTCTTTCTCAGAATAGACATGCATGAGATTCTGATGAGGAAATCTTCAGTTAACTGGAGTAGCACTAGTTGAGTACATTAACAGATCAACTTACTGTTAACTCACTATTAGTTCCTCAAATAGTTTGGAACTAATTTAACTGGAATTTACTCAGTAAATTGAGTTAACTAATTACAACTCCAATATAACTCAATCTTATCTCCTTAATTTAAGGGATAACTCTTGCATGACTTCAGAAATATTTCTAACTTGAATTTCTCCAACTAATTAATTTAAAATAAATGAATTAATTATTTCCAAGTAGCTGTTAAGGCTAAATTCGATTTTAATTCACAATTTAATTCAAGGATAAATTAAATTGGAATATTCTTGTTGCCATATTTCAACACTCCCTCTTAACAAGAAAGGGATTATTTACCACCCCGATCATGTCTCTATGGAACTCGAATTTACACTTTGACAATTCCTTTGTCAAAATGTCAGCATCTTGCTCCTCTGTCAAAATATACTACAGCAACATGATCCTCCTCACTACACAATCTATGAGATGATGATACCGGATGTCGATGTGCTTGGACCTATCATGAAATACTGGATTCTCAGAGAGTTTGATACAACTCTAATTATCACAATAGATCACAGTTGGATCCATCCTCTGATCAAACAAGCCAACTAGGACTTTCTGCATCCAGATGGCCTAACATGTTGCCTGATTTGCAGCCATGTATTCTGCCTCTGATGAGATGAGTGCAATTGGACTCTGTTTCCTGCTATACCAAGAAGCTGTCACTAACCCAAGGTTGAAAATCCCTCCTGATGTGCTCTCCCAACCTAATGGACTCCTTGCCCAATCTGCATCAGTGAAGCCCTATAGCTTCACTCCCTCTGTCTGTTTGTACCATAATCCATACTAAGATGTGCCTCTGAGGTATCTCAATACATGCTTTTCCGCCTTCCAAAACATCTTGGTAGGCTGAACCATCACTTGACTCAGCTAGTTCACTGCATAGTACAAATCTGGTCGTGTGTTCATTAAATACATTAGTGAACCCACAAGATGCTTATACATAGTAGCCTCTACCACTTCTCTTGAAGTAGCAACCTCCTTCCTCTAGTTACCTGCTAGAGGAGTCTGCATGGGCTTGCACTTCTCCATGTGGAATCTCCTGATATCTTGTTGGCATACTTTCCCTGAGACACAAACAACTCCCCATCCTTCTGCCACACTTCCATGCTAAGGAAGTAATGCATGAGACCCATGTCTTTCATCTCAAATTCTCTTGCAATGTCCTCCTTGCAAGACACGATCAACTGATCATCACCGGTCAATATGAGATCATCAACATAAAGTACGATGATCAACAACTTACCTTTCACCACGATGTGGTACAGGGTCACATCCGCTTCGCTCTTTGTGAAGCCCAACCCAGTGAAGTAGTTGTCTATACTGGTGTACTGAGCACGAGACACTTTCTTTAGCCTGTACAATGCTCTCTTGAGTAGGCACACATGCGACTCACGATCAAAGGTCTCAAAACCTTCCAGCTACTCTATGTACACCTCTTCCTCAATCTGGCTATTGAGGAATGCAGTCTTCACATCCATCTGATGGATCTTCCAACCCATCTGTGCTGATAGTGCCAACATGGATATGATATATGAGTACCTTGCGATAGGAGCAAAAGTTTCATCATAGTCAATCCCCTCGACCTGTGAAAATCCATGGGCAACAAATCTTACATTTACGCTTCTCCACACTACCATCAACAACTTGCTTTACCTTATAAAGCCAACAGGAACTCATAACTGACTTGTTCTCCGGTGTCAGAACCACGTCCAAAAATCTATTATGAACGATGGAGTCATACTCCTCCACCATAGCATCAACCCAAATTGGCTGCCACATGATTTCCTCAAATGAATATGGCTCGGTCTCAACACATTCCCCAGCAAGGGCCATGTATCCAATGTACCTCTCAGGTGACCTCCTCTGTCTGAGCTGAGAATATGGTGCTCCCACATTCTCTCTCACATCCTCCAAAAATCTATCAGCTTCTCTTGTGTGCTTCTGTCCATCTCTGGAAGACTCTGCTTGAGTGGATGTCTCCACTCCTGGAACCTCTGCATGTGGTTGCTCTGCATCATTCTGAGGCTCCTCCTCCTTAGGAACCAATAATTCCTCCACAGCCTGTAGTTGGAGCTCCCTCTCAAAGGAGAACCGCATGGCCTTTTTCTCATCAAACTTGAGATCTTTGCGAACCACTGTCCTCTGACTGGTAGGAAAGTACACCCGATAGTTCTGAGGTGTATCAATGTACCCCACAAATATCCCCAACTCTGTTGTTGGCTCAAGCTTATTTTGTGCATCCTTTGTCACATGGAAATATATAAATGAGCTAAAGATCCTGAAGTGACCCACATCTGGTCTCTTACCGGAGAAAGCTTCTTCTAGTGTCTTCATCCCAAATATGCGATGCGGGCTTCTATTCTGCAAATAGACTGTTGTGTTGCATGCCTCAACTCACAAGTGAAGCAGTAGGCCTTGGTCATACAGCATTTCCTGTGCCACCCCTACAATAGTTCTGTTCTTCCTCTCGGCCACCCCATTCTGCTATGGGTTATGAGTTGTCATCAACTCTCGTTTAATTCCTTCTGCTACACAGAAGTCCTTAAACTCTTAAGAGACATATTCTCCACCATTGTCGCTTCTCAAGCCTTGATCTTCTTCCCTGACTCTTTCTCAATCAAAGCTTTGAACTCATAAAACTTTGTGAAGGTTTGGTCCTTCTTCTGCATGAAATAAATCTAGCATTTACGAGAATAGTCATCAATGAAAATCACATAATACCTTTTCTTCGTTGTGGATGCCATCGAGAATGGTCCACACAAATCAGTATGAACTCACTCTAAGATAGCCTCTGCTTGACTGTCTCGATCATGAAAGGAAGACTTGGTGTAATTTCCCAAGGTACAACCTTTTCATGTGTCAACTTCATCAAGTTTGCCTTTGGGAAGTCGTGGAGATATCTGTTGCATTATCTTCAAAGTCCCATGATGTAAATGGCCCAACCACCTGTGCCACAACTCGCCAATATCTTGGCTTTGCACCAATTCTGCTTTCGTACTCAATGATGCACAATCATCTACCTCTAGTTTATAGAGATTCTTCACCTGAATCCCGATCCTCTTGGTCTGACCTGTGGCTATGTGTCTTAGGAACACCTTTCCTTTACTGAAGACAACATCATAGCCTTTTTCCTCCATTATCGCAATCGATACCAAGTTCTTCTTCAGTCCAGACACATACATCACATCTGTCAAGGTGAGAGGAGCTCCATGTTCCCTCTGAAAATCAATTGTGCCCACTCCTGAAACACTATACCTTCCGTTGTCACCCATCTCTATGAGCATATTGAGGTCTTTCTCATCCAAGGCACTGAACAAATTTTTATCACCGGTCATGTGGAATGAGGCTCCACTGTCAAGATACGAGACACAACCCATCATCGATGACACCATGGATGAGATGAGGGTAAAGTCCATTTCGAACTGAGAGGCTAATGCCTCACCTTCCGATCCTTCCGAGGATCCCTTCTTGGACTTCTTTGATGGACAATTAGTTGCATAATGTCCCATATTGTGGCAATTAAAGCATCTTACTTTAAACATGTCACCCTTCTTCCCTCCATGAGAAAAATTCGATTTGAAATGGGAAGCCTTCCCCTTCCCTTTCCTTGCCTTACCTGCTAAGGCCAGATTTTCTTCATCATCATTCTTGGATGAAGAACCATCTTGTGTGCTCCTCTTGATCTCCTCGTGCATAAGATCCGACCACAGTTGTTCCCAATCCGACAATTTCTCCCTTCCATTCACGGAGTCCTAGTAGCTATACCAACTCTTTGGAAGGCCAAGGAGAGCGAGGCTCACCATATCATCATCAGCAATAGTTATTCCCACATTGCCAAGCTCATCTTTGCAGGTGGTGAGCTTGTTCAGATATGTGGAAATAGTATTTCCCTTCTCCATCTTGATTCTTTGAAGCTTATCCTTGAGCGCCAATTTCCTCTAGTCACCATTGTTTTGGTACAGGTCCTTCAATGTCTTCCACATTTAAAATGGAGTATCCTTCCCATGGAAACGCAAGACAATATGGTCTTGAACTCCCTCAAGGATGATATATCTCACCTTTGCGACACACTTCTTCCAGTCATCCAACTCTTGTGCATTAGTTGAATCTAGCTTTGGGATTTCTTGATCAATGAATTCCATCAAGCCATTGTCTTCTAATACAACCTCCATTCTATCTTTCCATGTTATGTAATTCAAGCTACCTTCCAAGGCATACTCGAGTCTCAAGCCATAGAATGCCATTGGCCAACCTTGAAATATGATATGAATTTGATTTGCAGCTATAACCCCGAACTTCAAACTTCGAATTCTCTTCTTAGAATACTGTTCACACCTCTGATACCATGTAGAAAACCTATGATAGGTTAACCCGATAATGCAATATAAATCAAAGAAGAATACTATAACCTACTTCTACTATCAATTTGTGGAAGCTTAAATATCGAGCTAAACAATATAACCAAAAGAAGAAGAATAAATGGCACAATACACATGAAAATACTTTGACGAAAGTCTGAGCTAAAAACCCCACACTATTGTATTATCATACATGGTAGAAATACATAAGAATTATACAAAGCCTTAGCTCTCATAGCTAGCCAGCTCTTAGTACAATCCTCACAGATGCTCACAGGCAATCTTGGCTTCTCTCCAGCCTTCCTTTCTGCCCTCCAAGCTCTTATTTCCTTGTGATGTTCCTTGTGGATGATTAGACTTCAAAACTTTGCAATCCTCAAGGATGAATCCTTGACTGCATGCATGAGTTTTCACCATTAAAAAACACATGCCACTGATAGTAAACTGTCCTTGAACATTAATATCAACTGGATCTTTCTTAGAATAGACATGCATGAGTTTCTGATGAGGGAATCTTCAGTTAACTGGAGTAGCACTAGTTGAGTGCATTAATGCATCAACTGACTGTTAACTCAATATTAGTTCCTTAAACAGTTTGGAACTAATTTAACTGGACTTAACTCAGTAAACTGAGTTAACTAATTAAAACTCAAATATAACTCAATCTTATCTCCTTCATTTAAGGGATAACTCTTGCATGACTTCAAAAAGACTTCTAACTTGAATTTCTCCAACTAATTAATTTAAAATAAATTAATTAATTATTTCCAAGTAGTTGTTAAGGCTAAATTCGATTTTAGTTCACAATTTAATTCAAGGACAAATTAAATTGGAATATTCTTGTTGCCATATTTCAACAAGTCCAGCCTCAAGTCACATACCTCTCAAACTATACTCAAGGTTTTCCCACTGGTTTTTTCCACCCAACTCAAGGAATTCTGGGTAGCAATGCTCTGCTCCTTTGACCCATATGGTGTTCTATTCTTTCTGTCTTCTCCAAACCCATATGCCTTCCTTGAATTCCTCTTTTGAGGAGACAGATGAGTAACCACTTTAACTATCTCAGGAGGTTAACAATTGTTTCTTTTAGTTCTTGTCAAAATACTTTAACTCTTAATTATTCATTAATTAAATAATAAATATGTTCTAGCCTTCCAGCCATATTTCTTTAATATTTTGTGTCAAGTATTTGATGACAAAGTAAAAAGATAAGGTAATAAGTAAAACATGGTAACCCAAACTAAATGTCTATGCAACCTGGGGTGCTACACTTTATTATTTTTTAGTTTGATTAAGTTATATTTAAGCTATGCCACAGGTACTAGCTACTATATAGCTCTTGTTGTAATATTATTTTGAAAAACATTAGGTTGCCTTGACGACTGTGATTTATGACAAACATGTTGGTTCGAGGTTCATTTCTCTTCCATGTCAACATGGGGCATTTAATGTTATCCCAAAGGGAGTTTGAGTGAAACACATTGGTTTGAGATTCATTTCTCTACCATATCAATGTTGGGCCTTTAATGCCATTTGAATGTAGGATTATAGTAGCCAGAAACTCATTTCCTATTCGATCGCACTGATACCGAAAATGTTATCAGAAACTCATTTCCAATTTGATCGCACTGATACTGAAAATGTTATCGTCTCTACCAATGGTGGTCTTGTTGCAATATGAAATATCATTAAAAGGAATGTGCTTCATGGATCATGGCCCCATCCTCCACTGAGTGTCAACCCTAGTGTTAACCCTTGTTTGGAATTATGTTTATTTATTTATTATAGGTTTAAGTTAGATTGTTAAATAAGTAGGATACGTTGATGATGGGTTGAGGATTAGAATAGATTGATCCAAGTCTTGTCTTGTAAACCATAT
>APFE030353990.1:19328-42726 GCA_000404065.3 Pinus taeda
TTTATTTATAGGAAATTTTATTTATAATTTTGAATGGATCTAGATTTTTTATTATTGAAAATATTTATTTGAATATATAAAAATGTTAGAGATTAATTTTTTTATGATGATGATGATGGTTAACGTCCATTGAGACCAAACTTTGGTCTATCGAACCTAAAGAAACGAATTATCTAGTTTGATTTAAGATTTTATTCCTATGCTCAAAAAGCTTGGAGAGAAGTCTCCTGAGCTCACTGTAATTTTGACAATGTAAAAGGCTAGGAAGGTCAGTATTGCAACAAAGATTTTGAAACTGAGATCTAATGTGGTTGTACGCGGGGCACTCTAAGAGGAAGTGATTTTGATCCTCAATGTATGTATTCTCACAGAGATGTCCATCCATGGTGTTTTAGGAACTGCCCAATGACCTGTTTCACTATGGAGATCATGAGAATTCATTCTAATCTTGGCTATATTAATTTTCTTCTTTGAGCTAGTTAAAACAAAGAGATATGTTTGATCTTCTAGGGTGGGGTTGATGACCTCCTTATAATATCTTAATTTTCTTTTAGCTGCTAAATCTTTCTCACACCACATTTTTTATTTGAACTTAGAAGTAACAATATTTTTATTGTTATTAATGTTTTGCAATGAACATTCTCGTTGATCTCCCAATGGTTTAACCAGGCCTCGGTGTCTTTATACCAACCTCATTTGAGCCTTAGGTGGTTTTGGATGGAATTTAAAGCTAGCTTAGGAAGTCTATGGTCTCATATATATATATTCTTCATGTCTTTTTTCAATTCCATATTTTAAATAATATTTCTAATTTCATTTTCATTTATTTTGAAGTCAAGTTTGAGAATCAATGATAATTAATTTTTTATTAATATCAATATTTAAATAAATATGTTAATGCAATTTATTTAATATTTAATATAAATATATTGATCTTAATGTGATAATTAATAAAATATTTTTTTATTAATATTCATTCAACATAATATACAATATTATTTAATTTTTTATAAATAATATATTATTTTAATGAAGAGTTTATATATATATATATATATATATATATATATATTATATATATATATATATATATATCTATGAGTTAATAATATATTATATCATATTGATAAAATTATTATAATAATTTATTATTAATTTTAATTAATACAAAATATTCTATGATATGATTTAAATTATAAATATTTTTTTTGTTATAATAAATCTTATTATATAAAAAAATTATACCTACACAGTTTTATAAGTGTCGTTTTATACTTTTTTAAATTATTTTAATTATTATATTCGGCAGTTTATATTGTGTTCTCAACTACAAAGAGCCACCTGCAAGGGTCACTTGGCTTAACTACAAAGAATGACCTATATGGATCACATGGCTTAACTACAAAGAACGACCTATATGGATCACTTAGCTTAACTACAAAGAACCACCTACAAGGATCACTGGGCTTAACTACAAAGTCTTGTCTCAATAAACAAAACCCACATGGTGGCAATGTGCAAAAACAACAAGAGAAATGACTTTGCCACCACGTGGCTCTTGTTTTTCCTTTAGACACTTAACTACTATATATTTATATTGGTATTTGACATGGGGCTTGTTAAAGCAATGTCATAGTACCAACCATGTTAATACAATATACTAACTTGGAAGTCAATGATGCATTTTTAGGGTCCATTTTAAGATTAAAATGGTCCATTTTCCATTACAAACACCTTCACCAAGTATGTTAAAATTTCAAGTGATGGGTTTTTGAGTATTCATGATTTTTTTGTCCTTACACTTTTATTGAAATACAATTGGATCAAACCTCAAACTAATGCCTTGTACATTGGGTTATGAAGTTCTAACAGAAACAAAGTAAATACCCATAAAGAGTAGATATAGGTAAATATGAAACTTTTAAGTGAAACCTTAATCTACTATATGCAATAATAAACTATAATTTTAGGTGAGGGGGAGAAAGAGAAAAAGAGAAAAGGAAGAGGGGGAGGAAGGAGAGGGAGAACAAAAATAAGAGGGGGAATAAAAAAATGAAGATGGAAGGAGGAGGATATGAACCATATGGAGGAGGGGAATGAAGGATAAGGAAAAGAAGGGGAGGACGGAGAAGGTAAAGAAAAAGGGGAGATATAGATTAGTGGGAAAGGGAAAGAGGAGTGAAAAAGGAACAGGTGAAGAAGGGGAGGAAGGAGAAGGATTATAATAAAAAGTGGAGGAGAAATAGAGGAATAGGGAGAAGAGAGGGGTGAGGGATATGATAAAGAAGATGAAGATTGGGGAGAGGGGAAAGGAGAGGGAGAAGAAGAAATGGATGGGGGTAAGAGAAAAAAGGAAGAGGAGGAGTAGAATAGGAAGATAAAGATAAAGGAAATAACAGATGAAGAGGTAGAAGAGGGAGAGGAAGAAATGGAGAGGAAGCGAGGAAGAGTAATAGGATTGTAAACCTTTTTCTTTTCCTTTTCATTTCTTAACTTTTTTAATTAATTAATTTCTAATTTTCTATTCACGTCTACCATTAAAATCCCAAAAACCATCTCTATAATTTAAATCGCATCTCCGAAATCCAAATCCCAATGCTACCAATGATATTTTTCTCATTTCTGACACCCCCTTTTTATTTCCCGAAAATTTGTGATGTAATTAAATACCTGTAATGTTGGGTTAGCAACATAATAAATTTTAGTACATCATACAAATTTGTGATATAATTAAATACATGTAATGTTGGGTTAGAAACATTTATATGATGTACTAGACTTTATAATTTTCTAGATATATTATGTGGAAGATCACAGTTTGAGAGAAATAAATAGTACACACATTGTTTAATGAAATTCCCCAACAAAATGTGGTTTTGTGGATGATGATTAGACAATGTGTGGAAATTGTTTAATAAAATGATTTAGAGAAAATGTGATGACTCATAACTCTGATGGAGGGTGTGTTACAAAGTGGTATCAGAGTTGATTTTTATGCTAGTGAAGAAGAATAAAATTTGATATTATGTATCCTTAATAAAGCATTAAGGTACCGGGTATGTTATAAAGTGGTATTAGATCATGGTTCAATGTTGAACCTGGATAGGCTCAAGCGTAGATGAAATGGAGATATGATACTATATTACAACTGATGTTAGAGCTAAGGTTCAACATTAAACATGGATGGCTTGAGTATAGAGAATAATTTAAGTTTTAAATTAATATTAATGCATGCATGTGTACTTATGTGAAATTATTTTGTTGTATATATGAATACAACAATGTTATTCGAAGACTGTTGAGTTTGGTGCAACAAGATAAACATGTAGGTTCGTATAGGCCTAGGAAAAAATGAAGGTAATAGACATGTTTAATTATGATTATAATAGTACTAACAGTTTTGTGTTATTTCAACGTAATAGACTTTCTAGTAGTGAAAAGAAAAAGAAGGATGTCTAGTAGAAAGGCACATCTTAGTACTGAAATAATCTCCTTTGTGGAAAAGGGGAGAGAAGAGGGAACATCTCCTAACCTTATTGAGACAATGAAGATTTTGAAGAGAGACATTTAAAGTTGCAAAGAAAACAATGAAAGACTCATTAGAGAAAAAGAAGAGCAAACAAAGCTAAACACGATATTGCTACAAAACCTATCACACATGCAAGGGTTGTTGTAACATGGGCCAACCATTGGAGATATAGAGGAGTTTCATAATGAAATGATTAGGGATTTCCATGAACTAAGAATGGGATAACTCACCTTGGATGATTATGCTAATCAGTTCATAGCATTATTGGAACATGTGCCACTTCTCAAAGATGAAGAGATGAAAATATTTTATTTTCTTAATGGATTACTAGGACCATTTCAGGATAAGATAGGATATGAGGAACCTAAGAGACTTTATTAAATTATTCAAAAGGAAAAATATTCCCATTAGAAGTTAGAAACTTAGGTAAAACCCCATAGTGTTTAGAGGAATGAAAGGAAATTGAAATATCGATGTTGTGGAGGACAACACCTGCTCTATGAATAACCTCACAAACAACAAAAGAAGGATAACCCATTTAAACTCCAAATACATGGGAGAACAACCAATAATATAGAAAAAAGTAAATCAAAGAGGAATACTTTGAAATATTGGGGCTGCAAAAAAGAACATTCGCTTTGTTGGTTCCATTATAAGCAACATGAGGGCATGGAAATATTTTATATCTAAGATACTACATCAATGAACAAAATATAACAACCCCGGGTTAAGTTTCCATGTAATAAATGGACATTATAAAGGAAAAATCAAACCAAGGTCATGGGACACGTATTCCAAGCTGAATGGAAGGGGAAAACATTACATTGGGAATCACTTGTGGTTTATTATTGGCTATGGAAATTGGCATTGGCATTGGATTCAAAGGAAAAGGGAACTAGATGGAAATTTAATACAAGAAATAAATGAAAATAGGAGAAAAGGAATATGAAAGGACATGGATATGCATGCAAGGGATAATTAAGGAAAAGTAAAGGAAAAAGGAAAAGAAGAGAGAGAACATTCAGACACACTTTCGGACACACTCCTGGACATTCTAGAATTCATTTTGAGGAGAAGGGAGCAAGCAAACAAGGAAATTAAGGGAGTGCAAGAGGAAGTTTGGGCAGTAGCAAGCAAGGTCAGAAAATAGTTTTGGATTTGAAGGTAACATTATGCATGTGTGATTTAACATGATAGGATTTGATGCATGGTCTATGCATTGGTCTATTAGTCATGTGTGTTGTAATTGGCATGTGATTTACTTAGATTGATAGTGATGTACAACCTTGCCTTTTCCAATTCCTGGATAGCCATGATGTAGTGGGTATCCTGTTTTGGTTATGTTTTATATTGTCAGTAGATTTTGGATCCTGGTTGAGGTGGTCTCAAGAAAATTCCCAAGGGTTTAGGGTGGAGATGGATTTATCCTAGAGCTCTTGACAGGTGGGTGGAGATAGGAAAATTCCTTTGGGTATGGTGAAGAAAGTATAAGGCATCCAAGCTTGTTTTGGTTTTGGTGATTTTTGGACCAGTTTAGGTGAAATCATTATTGTTGGGGTTAGAGGTGGTTTAGCCTATGGATTCCCTAGTTTATTTTGTTTTGGTTTGTCCCATGTGATCCCACATTCATGCTTGGAATACAACACGAGGATGATTGGATGAAAGAAAGATTTGGTTTAGCCCAATCTATGGTCGAGTGGTACGTGGAAGTCCCTGGCTTGGTTGGCTTTATGCATATGTGATTATGTGTTATTTATTATTGACATCAATCATCACATGTAATGGTATTTGTGATGCTTTTATGACTAGTTTATCACAGCTTCATTCTGCTTAAATGTAGGTTACGTGCATGGTATATTTCTTAGTATATGATGTACTCTTGTAAATGATCATGTTCATGGTTTGAAAAGTTATTGGATTCCTATATGAATGCATGAGCTAATATGGGTTTGATAGAGCTAGAAAAATATTGGGAAGATGATGGGTCAGGGTGTGATTATAAAATAAGAGGGAGAAATTATCAAGGGGTTCTTGGTTCTTAATTTATCTCATACATTCTCACTCAAAAATTTGATTTGGCAATAGAAATGGTGGAAGAACCAATAGAGGTTCATACCTTGTAGTTGGTTAAGAACTTTCAGTGATAGTCTCTGTGATACAGATTGATTTTTTCTTGCTTGTGAAGGAGAGTGGCCTTCACTTTTTATGTTAAATATGATCTGAAAATGTGTGCAAAATCCTTGAGTTCGGTTTTCTCTCAAGGCATCAACATCTAGCATGAGGGTGGCTTGTTGTGAGAAAAATTGCAGCACAATTGAGCCTAAGGTGGGGTGGAACATGGCTCAACCTACCTCAATTCCAATACTTTTTTATTAAAATATGTGTGTGTGTGTGTGTGTGTGTGTGTGTGTGTTATTGATATTTCTTGCATGAATGATTTAGCGACATGCAAGAACTATTATTGTTGTTACATTATTTTATCTATGATCATTGTGTTGGTTATGACAGTAAATTTTGAAGTAGTAGGGAGAATGGGCCATTTGTACAATTGGAAGGTTGTAGCCACATTGACTGCCCTTTATGCATGCACCTAGGCTATGAGCTAGGTCAAGAAGTGGTCTAGCCTAAGGGAAAAGGTCATCAGTGAGGTTAGGAAGTTAAATATGCGACCAGGTCTCCTTGAGTGTTGTAGTAAATTTGGTAAGTTAGGCCCCATTTCCATAATGAAATCTTAGAGGTCGGGTCATGCATAGTAACTCTCAGCTCATATTTACCTTGGTGAGCTTGTAAAAGTGGGTAAATGTGGCATGGGGTGGGGTGTTACAGAGTGGTACCAGAGCTAGGTTGCAACACTAGACCTCGGGGTAAATGTAGATTGTTATGCATGCATGTTGGTTGTATATATGTTTTCCATGCCTACATGTTAGTTAATTATTAATATTGCTATTATATCATGCACATGATATGTTTTATCATGCTAATCTGAATTGGGTTGTGCATATGTAATATCCTCACCAACGATAAGTTCAGGTATGCTTTTGATTATGTTTTTATTTGGCTAAAAATGGCATATTGCAAGAAATAGAAGGCCAACAGATGAAGAGAATAATAGTTGAGTACAATTCATATGACTCCCCATACAAGTTGAAAGAGACATTGGTGGGATGGGAGAGATCAGTTGAGCAGTAGGAAGAGGGAGACTCTCCTGATCTAGAAGATACATTAAGAATTTTGAATAAAGAGATCATAATTTGCAAGGTAGATAATGAGAGGTTGATTGAAGCATAAGAAAGGCTTGTGAAAGCTCAGGAAAGGAAAGTTGACATCAATGTAGTTTTTCTTTAGAGCATCTCAGATTTGCAGAAGCAAGGACAACTGGGGATCATACATGAAGATAGATAGGAAGAAAAGACTAATGGTGTAGATGGAAGCAGGATTTAGAAACGTACAAGTTGGAAAGGGATGATACAATGAAGAGTGGAAGACTCTTGGATACACCTGAGAGGAAGGATAGTACTCATAGATTTTATTCCAGCTATGCTTCTAGTAGACATCGTTGCCATCACTGCCAAAATCATTATAGGAGGAGCGAGAGGGGGTACTTGCTAGAAGGTTTCAAGAAAGTTAAGCCTCCTACTTTTGATGGTGGGTTGACTAAGTTAGAAGATGTAGAAGCATGACTATTTGGGATGAATAAATTCTTCAAACTTCATTATTATTCTGAGAATATGAAAGCCAAGATAGCTACCTTCAGTATCAAGGAAAATAAGATATATTGTGGGAATATGTTAAGCATGTCAGAGGTATCTAAGAAGAGGATCTGACTGAGGAAGAGTTTGAAGGATTCTTCAGGAAGAAGTACCTATATAAGATATATTATGATGGAAAGGCTAAGGAATTCTATGAGCTCAAGATTGGTTCCATGATATATGAATAATATACAACCAGATTTCTAGAGTTATTGAGATATGTGCCCTATCTCAAGGATGAGAAAGAAATGATCCAAAGGTTCATCAACAAATTTCCATTATTATTCAAAAATTGGATTGAGTTTGATGATATATGGTCTTTGGAGGAATCCATAAGGAAGTTGAATCACTGCTACGAGCAATCAAAGTGCAAGTTTGAGTTCAAGCATGATAGGAAGGGTAATGAGAATACTAAAGGAAAATGGACCAAGAAGCGAGGAAGATCTCAAGATGTAGGTGAGAAGGAAAATGTGACACTGCATAAGAAGTTTAATGCAGCTAAGAGAGGACATGGGTCTTAGCCTAAGGAGTAGCAAAGTAAAGGTAGTGGTAGAGAACCATTGAGGTGTTGGACTTGTGGTGGAGGCCATCAGAAGAAGGATTATCCATCGTATCAA
Source organism: Pinus taeda (assembly GCA_000404065.3). Lineage (NCBI taxonomy): Eukaryota > Viridiplantae > Streptophyta > Pinopsida > Pinales > Pinaceae > Pinus > Pinus taeda. Next base: position 27,224 of record APFE030353990.1, read on the forward strand.
GGTGGTAGACCTGAGATTTACAATGTTCAAGAGGCATAGACAATTGGGGATGTAGGTCAAATCATTCCCCGGGTCTATGCACCAGTTGATAATAGATAGGTAGACCACCAAGCATCCATTATTGAGATGGAAGGTAAAACCAGAAGGATATTTCCAACCAGAGCCTTAATGCATCTTGTAGCAGAATGAGTTCATGCTCTGAAACTAAGTAATAGAACAAGTAAAAGTGCATGAAACAAATTTTGGGTCAAGGAAGCTACACAGGAGATGGTTGACCAAATGCAGGCATGATAACTCATTTCCAATTATAGATGAATTCGTCAAGGGAATCAAAATCCCTTGAGAGATTAGACGTGCAGGTGTTCAGTTGTACCAAGGTAAGGAAACTGATATGTTTCCATATTTATTAATGCACTGCCATAGATCTTGAAGAAGGCTCGAGATGAAATTTTATTTATGAACCATTGGAAGCACTAGGAATCCATGGGGGTTGAGTCATGGTGTCTGTTGAAAGTTTTGTGTTTTCTCTATTTCATGATTTGTTTATGCTTAATTTGTGATTTTGATTGTGACCGATGCATGCCCATGCTAATTTGTTTATGGTTGTTTGGTTTTCCATGTTTTCTTTATATTTTCTTCTTGTACTTGCCTTTTATATTTTGAGGGTCTTGGGAATTGAGGAAAGAGGATAGCTAATGGAGCTCGGGGAGAGTTGAGTGGCACCCAACAAGAAATATAAGACCCATATGAAGTCTGATACATAAATAAAGAACAACTGAAGGCAAGAATACGACAACCAGATAGGGATAAATGGACAATGTCAAGATAGTCATGAGAAAGGTCATAGGAAAGGTAAGATAAATGGGCTTGAGGTAACAGATGCCTTGGCTAAGTTGGGAGTTGTTGTTCTCAATGTTTTGCATGTGTTTCATGGATAAACAAAGTTATCTTAACCTTGACCTTATGAACACTGGTAATTGTGTTATGATCATGATTATGCTAATCTCTCTCTCTCTCTCTCTCATTATATATATATATATATATTATATATATATATATATATATATATATATATATATATATATATATATATATATCAATGCTTCTGTTTGATAAGGTCATCAGGGATATTTTGTGTGGGAGAGAATGATTGTTTATGCAAGTGAATGGCATGGAAAGGTTCCTAGTTTTGTGAGGAATCAAGTGGGCAGAATAGCCCCAGAATATTTATTATCTTATTATCATGTGGATATAATTTTGATATTATGTGCTTATAACTATGCTCATGTTTATGCTATGAATAGGGAAGTGAAGGGGATTGGTTCTTAGGTTCCCTAGAGGCTCTGGGTTGGGATAGAATCTCTGGAGGATTTAGTTCGCTAGAGGCTATGGGTTGAGATAGTAGTCCCTAGAGCCCTAGATAGCTTGGGCAGAGACCAATCTTGAGTTAATATTTGCATAGGTCATTTTTAAAGATTTTCACATTTATGCTTTGATTTTAGTTGTGTCATCTGTGACATGTTGGAACATGCATCGATAATTAGGAACACCAGAAATCCTGGATTTGGATTGTAGATGCATGTAGTAAGGCATGGGGAAGATACAATAAGAAATAATTTCTAGTATAGATGGTGTGATATCTGGATGTGCAGTACTATTGTTGTGTACATGTCTTACATGTTGCGTTGAGTATGTGTTGTATTGTGCCATGTGTATTGTGTACATTTTGTGTTGTATCATGTGTATATGTGAAAGTGTTGTGGTACACCATGTGTAGGTGTATGTGATGTATACTATATTGGGACAAAAAGGTGTGGGACTGCCTAGATTTTCTTGTTGCTGATATTGAGGGTGGAGACAATATAGTGTCGAGATTCCCTTATAGTTTTGGAAGAGAAGAGAAGACAAGGAATTGGGTGCTTGCCAGGTTTGGCAATTGATCCAGTGTGTGTACGTGGTCAAAGATGGGATAAATGGATGCTTTCTGGAGTTGCAAACCAATCTAATGTGTGTACAGAAAGAACAAAGAACACAGGTAGAAGCAAGAATAGTTTGAAAGATAAGTATTAGTATTGTATTCCAATTTTTTATTTCAAAATTATGAACATAATCTAGGATTATGATTTATGATGATTGAGTTTTGAGCCAACCAGATGTGATATTTTTATACATGATGATTTGATCAAGGAGCTAATTTGACTTGTTGTGACGGGATTAAACACAATTGCAAGTGTCACCTTACTGATGAGCTACCAATGAGGTATGATTTGAATTTATTACAATTCCTTTTGAGTCTAATGGAAATTATGTGCTTGGTACATGAAATCATCGAAATGCCTAGTTTGTGTGGTTGGAACTAGTTGCAAGAGTGTTAGGAGCAACAAAAAAACGAATTGGAACATGAAACAATATGTTGGTAAAGAACTTTAGGAGCAACGCCATTGTGGGACATTGGTATGCAATAGTTCCTATTAATTTCCATAAGAATTCTATGGCTGGTATGATGGTTTTGAGGCAGGGGTATGCCTTGGTGTTTGAGACTTTTGATGTGAGTAAACCTTGCCAAGGAATGGATCGCCTAGGGGGTTGGGATACAGAGAAGGAGATGCCTGAACTTGGAAGGTGAGTGACTGCACAGAAGGGGGTGACTGAATCACTCGAGGGACTGGGAAGCAGTGAAGGGAAGGATTTTGAATAAATTCATTTTGGTCATTAGCATTGTAAGTTGGATTCAGAAGCACATTAGGAGTGTGCTAAAAAATAGTGAGTCGATAATTATTCATTGAGAGAACAAGGAATGCGATGAATATAGTGTTGGGCATTGAGGCAAGATTTGATCTTAGCAGTGGATTCTTGAATTCCTGGAAGGAGGTGAATTCCTAGTACTACTTTTAAGGGTGGAGGTGTGAGCCTCTGTAACCCCTTGTTGTTGACGTGAGCATCATATCCTTTTATTTTCTAGTTGAAACAAATGTGCATATGTATATATGCATATATCATTGTAAATATTGTATCAATCTATGTTTATAAATCTCCATAAATATTATGATTATTTTTTGGTTGAAGCAAATGTGCATATGTTTATATCATTGTAAATATTGCATCGAGATGTGTTTATAATTCTCCATAAGCATTATGTTTCCATGTTTTTCAACTGTTTTTTTTCTAGTTATAAGTGTCATAGAACACTGAGGATGGTGTTTTCCCAAGGGGGAGGGGTTTGTAACAACCCTGGGTTAATTTTCCATGTAATAAATGGACATTATAAAGGAAAAATAAAACCAAGGTCATGGGACATGCATTCCAAGTTGAAAGGAGGGGGAAAACATTACATAGGGAATCATGTGGTTTATTATTGGCTATTGAAATTTGCATTTGCATTGGAAAAAGAAAAGGGATGAATTGAAATATAATACAATAAATAAAGGAAAATAGGAGAAAAGGAAGATGAAGGGACAAGAATATGCTTGCAAGGGAAAATGAAGGAAAAGTAAAGGAAAAATGAGAGAAAAAGAGAGAGATCATTCACACACTATGGGACATACTCCTGGACATTCTAGCATTCACTTGGAGAAGAAGGGAGCAAGCAAGGAAAGAAAGGGAGCGCAAGAGGAAGTTTGGGTAGCAACAAGCAAGGTCATAAAATAACTATGGATTTGCAAGTAACAATATGCATGTGTGATTTAGCATGATGGGACTTGATACATGGTATATGCATTAGTTTATTTGTCATGTTTGTTGTCATTGGCATGGGATTTTCTTGGATTGGCAGTGATTTACAACCTTTCCTTTGCCATTTCCTGGATAGCCATGACGTAGCAAGTTCCTTGTTTTGTTCAAGCTTTGGATTGGCGGCAGATTTTGGATCCTTTTTGAGGTGGCCTTAGGAAAATTCCCAAGCGTTGAGGGTGGATATGGTTTTCTCCTGGAACTCTTGATATATGGGTCGAGATAGAGAAATTCCTTTGGGTATGGTGAAGAAAGTTTGAGGCATCTAAGATTGTTTTGGTTTTGGTGATTTATAGATTGATGAAATAATTGTAGTTGAGGTTTGAGGTGGTTTAGCCTCTAGATTCCATGCTTGATTTTGTTTTGGTTTATCCCATGTGATTAAACATCATGCTTAGAATATGGCACGGGGGTGATTGGATAAAAGAAATATTTGGTTCAACCTAATCTATTATTGGGTAGTACGTGGAAGTTCTGAACTTGGTTGGCTTTATGCATATCTAATCATTTTTTTATTTCTTATTTAGATCACTGAGCACATGTATTGGTACTTGTGATTATTTTATCATTGGTTTTTCATGGCTTCATTCTAGTTAAATGCAGGTTACATGCATGGTATATTTCTTAGTATATGATGTTCTCTTGTAAATGATATTGTTTATGGTTTGACAAGCTATTGGATAGCTTACATGAATGCATAAGCTAATATGAATTTGATACAATTAAAAGAGAGGGTAGCACAAGCCTTCTTGATGATTCTCTGATGAAACTAAAGATACAGTGAATAGATATGCATTCATGACCTACATGTACTATGTTTACAAAGTGTTTTTATAAATGATTATCATATATTTGGAAAGATTGAGAAGGAACAAAGCCAAGCATGGTGCATAAATACTTGTGCAAGATAATGACAAATTTCTAGAAGGATCTGGGCAATTGGATGATTGTTAGCTTAAGTTTCTTGAGCCAAATCTTGAAACTAGGAATCCTCTGCCTCAGCCACGATAAAGATGGGTCATCCATGCAACTCAACAGTGGGGAGAATGGGTCATCCATGTGGCTAGAATATTTTTGGAACACTGACTTCCCTTTGTGCATGTGGTTAGGTTATGAGTTAGTTCAAGGACTGGCCTAGCCTTAGGGAAATGGTCACCAGTGAAGTTAGGAAGTTAAAGATGTACTAGGTGTCCTTGAGTGTTGTAGTAAGTTTCGTACAAGTTGGTAAGTTAGGTCCCGTTTCCATAATGAAATATTGGAGGTCAAGTCATGCATAATAACTCTCAACTCATATTTACCCTGGTGAGCTTGTAAAAGTGGTGGAATGTGGGGTGGGGTGTTACATAAAGCATACACAAGTGTGCTAGAAGTCAGTACAATAGTGACAAATCAGTAGGAAGAATATTTGGCAGTGGAAATACATCTTGTGAGGAGTTGGTTGGTGTCTATAGAAATTAAGAAGGATGAGTCACCCACCTTTGGTGGTGAGTTGAAGAGAAATAAGGGAGCATCCCCAAAATCCTTCTAATATAATTAAGAACTAAATTAAAGGTCCATGATAGGATTATAAGATTTAATAACTAACAATGCATATCTAAGGTATTATACTTGCATAGGAATATAAGTGTGAGGGTTCCTCTTGAACCATTTAGAAAGATTTTGGAATTTTGAAGTTGTTATAGACCTTAGGAAAGACTCTAAATAAATTTTGTGCTTGTGATAGTATCTTAAGAGCCATTGCTATAATAAATTAAAGGGAATATTTTGAATAGGTAAAATTAAGTTATACATTGAATTACAAAACACCATAAGCATGGGAAGGTTTGTTTTGTTTCAAATATATAAATATATAATTGACATACTAAAATCAAAATTTAATAATATTGAATTGGTTGTTGAATTGAGATGTTATAGATCATGCATAAATTAATTGACTTACAATTGATGTGTGTATGAATGCCATGGAATATGTGCAAGTATGACATATGCATGACAAGTACATGTTTGGGTCCAGATTGAAGGCATTGTTTGAATGCATGAATTGGATATAGAGTGTAAGTGCCCCTTTTGAATATTCATTGAAATTTGTATGTAAGCACATGAAATAGAGTTGTGACTAACATGTGAGATTGAGATGGTTTTGGGAGTTGTTGGGTGTTGCAACATCAAGTATGGTAATGTAGTCACATGAGAATAGACCTAATGGAAATTATATTGAGGGGTCACAATTATGAATGATGAATATAATGATAATAGATACAGGTCAAGAAAATCATAGATGGATCTAGTTGGACTCCTTGAAATGATTTTAGCTGAGAATGCGTGTTGATGGTAGCCAAGTAAGTAGGGAAAACAACAAATGAAGCTACAAATGTAAAGAAAATGGGTAAGAATTGTTTTTAGCTTAATTTAATATCTTTTGTTCATTCAATTTAATGCATGTATTGTGTGGATGACCAAGAAGGGGTATGGTTAATGTATAAAATTGTTAGCACATAAAGATTTAATAAAATCTTAGTAATATGTGCATGCATTGAGTTTCCTTGTTGAATAGAAATTAAATGAATAATAATACACTCATAACATAGTTACCAACTTAACGAGAACTATACTGAGTTCTCATTTTTTTAGAGGTCGCAAAAATTCATATGATTTTGAAAAGTGTTGATGTAGCATCAACCTTTTTTTTTAGCATATTTTCTACATTTTAAATTTCTTTATGTATTAAGTATGGGGATTTTTTTAAATGTTAGTGATTTTCATGCTGATTTTGAAAAGTGTTAGTGTACCATCAACCATTCTTTGGGTGGGCATATTTTTGACACTTTAAATTTTATTATGTATTATGCATGGACACTATTTTTTAAATGTTGACGATTTTATGTCAATTTTGAAAAGCATTGATGTAGCGCAACATTTTTTTGGAGGGCATATTTTTTACACTAAATTTTCTTATGCCTTAAGCATGCACATTTTTTTTAAAAGTTGGTTATTTAACCATTTTTCAAGTTGTTTTCTTCTTCTTATTTTTTCTTCCCAAGAAGTTTGTTTTCTAAGTGTTTTTCAAGTTCGTCTCCTTTGGTTTTCTTTGCAATTTTTTTTGTAATAAAATTTCAATTTTTTTTGCATAGTTTAAAAAATATATATATATTGAAGTTATGAATTTTTATACATATTTTGTATCATTAATTAATACTTCAATACACATACAATATTTGTTACTAAAAAATAGTAATTTAAACATGTCACAAGAAATACATATTTTGCATATAAATATAGTTAAAATATATAAATTTTAGGATCTTTTCATTAAAAATAACATGTCAAATAAATGAAATTATGGAAAAAAATTGATTATTATTTTTTTTAAATAACAAAATTTATTAATTCTCTATGAATTTTGTGTCAAGATCATTATATTTTGAAGTTTTTTTTTCCAAATATTAATATCACGTGATTTTACTAAACATTACCAAAAAAAAATATATATATATATATTATATAATAAAATAAATAAATAGAATATTTTAATATAAAAAAAGTCAAATATTACAAAAAAAAAATGATTACTATATATATATATTATATATATTATATATATAGATATTATATATATTTTTGAAAAAAAGACATTAAAAATTATTTTTTTTAACTAAAGAACACTTTCATTATATAACCTCGTTTGCATGTCTAGAACCATTTACATCAGAAAGAGAAAGACTAGATTCAATTCCATTTGTTGATCCTATTTCGAGTATATCCAAATTGGAGTTTGCTTTATTCTATTATTTCTATGGGCTATAATCCTACATTGAAATTTCCCATATGTTTTGCAAAATTGCCCAAGAAAAAATACATATTTTTAGTACATGAAACAACATTTTTAGGTGTTACTGGATGCTTTGGTTTCTTCACGATAGGCCTTCTTCCCCTTGCTTGCCTTTTTCTCCTCTGCACCTCTAGTTGGGGTCCTTTGCTGCTCTGGGGGGCCTATGGATAGTAACCTATCCAATATTTCATTGACCTACTCGAACAAGCTACCACACACCAACTCCGAGCCACTCTTCATCAGATTCACTTATATTTTAATTATCTTCCTATCCGCCATCGCTTCTAGGCATTTTAGGCGAACCGCTATCTGCTCTAATTTTACCACCTTGTCTTCCTCCAACAACTCAATTCGACGTGTCAACAAGTCGAATCTTCCCATGAGTAGTTTAAATAGAAATTCCACCACTCTCCCCATCATTCCTCCACTGATTTTGGAGGTAGTCCACCCAGTGGATCCTTCAGTACACACTCTAATAGGAAGCTAGAGCATAAAGTTTGCCTGAAATCTAGGAGCGTTTCCCAATTTCTCGGTCGAGGGTGATTACATATCATCTCTCTTGTCATACCTCACTATCTTCTCCCATATATATCCATTAATTTCTCTTCCTTGCCACTGATTATGCCCTTCATTCCGTGGTCCTTCCCAAGATGGAACTTTAATTCTCCTTGCAAATGAGCTGCCAATGTTCGATGGAAGGTATGAATGTTGGCTCAATTTAGCTATACTATTGAGCTTATGTAGCACACCTTCTAATTACCTGTCATTATGAGTTCATCACACATGATCACCAAACTTAATCTCCACAGGTTGCCACACTCTGTTTTAATATTACCAGTTGGTCTTTTCCTTGGTGGGTAATCCAATATGTCCTGCATGATTTGGTTTCTTCGCCTTGGATTAGATATGTTGTCAACGGTATTAATGTTGGCTCCTCTCTTCATGGCTAGACACATCCACTTATGGTGGTGGGGCATAGCCAACGCCAACTCCATTTAATTATAAGGTCTCAACCTTGAGTTCTTACCTGTGATTTACTAGCTTGTCTGCCTCTCCGATGAGGTGTCACCAAACATGGTAAGAGGTGATGACCACTAATTTATTCATTTGTGACAATATTCTTTTAGCTACAGATGGGCTCACATGGTCAAAGGATGACTTCATTTCTACAACCATTCTTACAACTAACATTGAGTCTATAAGGATGATAAAAATCTTTATATCTAAACATTTCCAAAGTGCCAGGAATTCCAACTTATTGTTGGTTGCTTCTCCCAATCCCCCTGAAAATTTGATGTTCTCTTGTTCCTTGGGAAAAATAATTTCCCTTATCACTCCTACCACCTTGAAAATCAAATTTTATGAGGGAAAAAAAAAAAACAATACAAAACAAAACAACATATTAAAAAAAAACCAAAATAAAATAGAACCAACCAATTGAAAAAAAGGAGAATACATAACAAATTTAAAAACAGGCAACAATTAAAAAAACACAATATATATATTATATATATATATGATTTTATATCTTATATCTATAATATATATATATTATAATATATAATATATATATTATATTATATATATAATATATATATAATATATATATATATATATATATATATATATATATATATATATATTTAATAATATTAAAAATTTCATAATATTAAAAAAAATTTGTTAAAAAAAATTAATTAAAAACTTTAAAAAAAAAAATCTTGAAAAACAAATTGAAACAAGAACTTCAAAAACAAAATGTTTTAGAAGGTTTGTGAATCGACCCTCACCCAGTTGTGATGCCTAAGTGGTTGTTTGAACGATTGTTGGAGTAGTGAGTGCTCTAGTTTCCATGCCAACGATGCCTTGGCACTGCGGTCAGGCGGGGGCATTAACATCGCCCACAGAACAAAAGTTGTGTCATTGCAACTCTTGTTGTGTCAGTTGATGCCCCCGCCCTACCATGATTCCTAGGGGTCGTCGACATGGCACTTGGAGCGACAGTGAGTTGCTCTAGCCGCTATGTTGGCGACTTATTGGTGACATAGTCGAGCATGGGCTTCAAACCAACTAATAAATTTTCTTAATTTTTAATTTTTTTAATTGTTTCTTTTTTATTTTTTTTAATAGATATTTTTTAAATGATTAAATTAATTTTTTAGTTATTTATTTATTTGATTTAGTTTTATAAATTAAATTTTAATATCTTTTTATTCTTTTAAATTTTTAACTATTTTAAAATGTTCATTTTGTTAATTGTTTTATGAATTTTTTTAATTATTTTTTTATTCCTTTTGAAAATTTGTTTTTTTTTTTGCATTTAATTGTTTTTCTTTTAGTTTTAATTTTTCTTTTTATGTTTATTTTAAAAAATATCATGTTTGAATTTTTTATTTGATATTTTTTTGTTTTTTACATTTTTTGTTGAATTTTTGGGTTCTTTTTAATATTTTGAGTTTTTCTCTTTTTTTTTTTTTACTATTATATTTTTTTGACTCTTCTTTTTTAATTTCTATTTTAATTTTCATAATTTTCTAATTTTTGTTGCTTTTAAGTTCTCCTTACATGGAATCAAGATTTCCCCTATTGTGTCCCAATTTGATGGTCAATTTTAAGTTTTCATTGCAATGGGTCAAGTTCGTACCCACTGCGTGTCAATTTGATGGTTGATTTTTAGGTTTTTGTTGCAATGTGTCGTGTGTTCTCATCCAAACATTTTAAAATAACTATACTTCTAGCATTCAAAAAAAAAATTATCTTGATATAATCACTCTTTGATGTAGGTATTCATTTTTAAGGTTTTTCTTGTTTATGAAATTTGGTTTTGAAATATCTTGAAAATTTAAGGCTTTTTATGGTCATGATATTTGGTTGTAATTACATGGCTGAAAAAAGTTGAAATTTTAAAGATTTTCAGAGTCATGATATTTTATCTTTAATGGCATAGTTGAAAAATGCCAAAATTTTAGCAGTTTTCAGGGTCACAATATTTTTCATTAATGCCATGGTTAAAAATTGTTGGAATTTTTAGTTTTTATTAGAGTCTTGATATTTTATCTTCAATGTGTTGTTGCAAACTATCAGAATTTTAAAGACTTTTGGTGTCATGATATTTTATTTTTAATGTCATTGCTAAAAAAAAGTTGGAATTTTATCCAAAAAAACACGTTGATGTTAGCATGAACACTTTTTTATTTCAAGGTGTTTCTTTTTGTGTTAATTGCACAAAGATTTTAGTTTTTAATGCTATTGTTAAACAAAAATGAAATTGTAACCCCGAATAAGAAAAAGCATTGTTTCAACACCAACACTTTTCGTTTTCAAACTGTTTTTTCATGTTTTTTGGGAGTTTTTTTACTAGAATTCTCATTTTGAGGTCACCTTTCTCATTAAGTCAGTAACTTTGTTTCATGAGATAAAATATGTTTAGTAATGCATTGAGAGATTGCATGAAAAGTAGGATGTATGAAGTAAATGTAGCCATTACATTGTGTTCATGAGTCCATGAGTATTGGCCCAATAGTTTCTAAGCTTAAGATAAGTGATCCCATCATATAATGTTGAGTTTGTTGATAATGAACAAGTAGTTAAAATATTAGTTTTTCCTAGTCAATAATTAGGGGAATTTTGAGTTCAAAAATGATCCTCAAAACAAAAAATGTACTATCAAAATTAATTTTATAAGAACCAATATGATTCAAGATGATGATGTCATCCCTAAGGATAGATATTTTGGAGGGAAAAGAAGAAAATTGTTTTTTTAATTGTACTTTTAGCTTATTTCCTTACAAGTTTACTCAAATTTCAAGTGTAGACACTCATTGGATGCATAATTAAATTCCACATCCGACGAATACCCACTTTGTATATATCTAAGTATACCCACATTGGAAAAAATGAAAATACATGAAAAATGTATGTTGAATATGTTTTTTTCATGTATTTTCAATTTTTTTCAATGTGGATCAACTTAGAAGTATGTAGAGTCAGTACTCATTGGATGTGGAATTCAATTCTACATCTAATTAGTGTCTAGACTTGACATTTGAGTAAACATGTAAGGCGATAAGCCATAGTTACAATTTAAAAAAAGTAATTTCCTTTCTTTTTCTTTAACAAATCATAACTCTTATTTTAATATTTTCCTTATGATGCCCATTTTAGACCTCAAAATTCCCCTAATGATGAGAATTGTATGGAATTTTTGATATATGAAAGCAAGTTTGTCATTAATACCTAGTGGGTTATGTCAAAGGAAGGAAGCTTTAAATGAGAAAAGATTACTAGAATTCTTGTGTTGCATCCATGAATTATTATGATATGATTTGATCATGGCACTTATATTATGAATCATGATGGTACACACGCTTGGTGCACTGAGTGCATGCATTCTTGTATGGAACAATCATTTGCATGAATAAATGTCATGAAAGGAAATAACTTCTAATACTCTTAAGGAATTATTGAATAGTCAAATGAGTGGAATGAATCTCTCATTTTGCAAAACAAATTGGGAGGCTAATTACTCATGAATTTAGAGATATGTAAATTAGTGGAGAAAGTGGTCACTGTAACTCTCAATTTTGGCAATTTGGGTTGCTGGAATAAATGTTTGATTGCATTATGAAATGCTTATTATGGTTGTGATGCAAATATATAATGCAATGATAGATTCATTTAAATATATCTGAAATCAGTTAAAAGTGATAGAATTATTATGTGTTTAATAATTTTGAGATTGCTTTAAGGGATGTTGTAAATTTTGCAATGAAAATCTGTATGAACACTTACCTCTGTTTGGTTGATTGAAATTTCATATTGTAGGTATAGTGTTGGAATGGGGGTCTGAGGTAGAAGACACTATCACAGATAAAAATATCACCACCTACAAAGTAGCCCAACATCATAACTAAAAGTCTTGTGTTTGTGAGATTTGGCTTTTGAATGAAGCAAATTTGGGCAATTATAATTTCTGATTTTAAATTTTTTAGTATGTCTGATGGGAAATGAATGTTATAATACAAGTGAAATGATGAAGCAAAGAGCCTAGAAACAAGGCCATTGTGGTGACATTGCAACCCTATGACACACTTTGATTACCTCATGTTAGCAAGTCATAAAGGGAACTTTGACTATAAGACTCCATGACCAATCTAGTGTAATTTATGTTAGAGCATGCCAGAAGGTAACCTATCAATAATACTCTAACAATCCCTTCAATAATCCCATACAAGAAATCCCTAGGAAAGGTAGATCACAAGACGATGGGGATTGTTGGGTCGAGAAGTATGAGTAACTGATGGGAGAAAAAAACTGTTGCACTCTCATAAGGATGTGAGTATGGGAGGCCCTATCCAATGTATACAGTGAGTTGAACTTGTTACTTGTGGAGGAAAAGAGGGAAAAGAATAACCATACAGATAAGTATTGCTTTGAAACATACTTGTTAGAAAATTCAACTTATTTTGGGCAAATTCCAATTCTCTTATAGAAGGATTATTGGATGAGCAAAAAAATGAATTGTAACACATATGTGATGTAGATATTTTGGTGTTGGGTCCCTATAATACTAGTGATTACCCCATTACTATTGTAGTTATACCCCTTATTAATATTGTTGTGCCCCTATTGCTCCCATATTTTTATCACTGTGCCCCATAGAATCCCTCTATTGTTATTTTTGTGGCTTTATATTATTATTGTTAGGTCGGGCTAGATTATATTTGACTCCTTAGACTCCTATATAGAAATGAGGTTTTTTCATTTAACATCAAGTAATTGTTCTTTATTAATTTAAAGGAGGTTCCCCCTCAAGAGGCTGATTATAAGGCGTTGATCTATCTTTTCTTCTTTCTTGAGCTAGTTTCATAACATTTGGTATCAGAGCTTTGCATTCTAGGGTTTCGCTGCTCCAAACAGGTCATCGTGGCATTTTCACTATAACTTTTTTCTGTGACGTTTCAGAAGTCGCAAAAAAACCCATTTGAGAAGAAATCGCTCTGAATCTTGGGTCTAAATTTCAGAGCTTTTCGCGCTATATTTGCGGAGATATGATCTGAGTAAGTTGGTCTTTTTGCAGACTCCTGAATTACATTCCAAACAGGTGACCTGCAGAAAATCGCCATAACTGTCTCTCTGGGAATCAGATTGAAATTTCATAGGAAGGTACAAAAATAGGGCAGAATTTAGTTTCTTGTATGCATTGTTCAGATCCAAAGGTCGAAACAGTGACTCGTGACACGTCTTACAAGTTCGCTCTACTGAGCTAGTCTATAATCAAGTCACTGTGGGAGATTTCGGATAACTCTTCCTTGGAGAATCCAATTTGGGTCAGACTTGTGGCATTGGAAAGAGAACACAGATGGCTACTAAAGGTCACAAATTTAGAACTAGATGATCGGAAAGTACAGAGATACATCAGAGGCGATATCGAGCTCCTACAAAGTGAAAAAAGGTGTGTAGATTTTCTTAAATTTTTGCTTAAGTTTGGTTTGAAAATTTATTTTGAAGGAATTCAAAGGGCATAGTAGAGCATTATTATCGGTAACTAATGTCCCGAGGAAAGAAAATGCAAACACCTAGTAAGGAACCTAAAAGCTCTAGCATGACTCATGAAGAAGAGGAAGAATGCAACATGATATATCAAAATTACAAGACCAAGTGCAACAACTGTCCCTTACACAAAAAGGAACAGAATCTAAGATGGATGGCATGGAATCTAAGATAAAGGGCGTGGAAGCTAAGATGGATGATTGGAAGACAGATTTGAAGACAGACATGGACGATTTGAAGACAGATTTGAAAACAGACATGGACGAATTGAAGATAAATATGAATAAGTTGCTACAAGAAATGGTCACTAAGGGTGAAAGAGTAGTAAAGGAAACTCATGATGAGAACAAAAGAAATGTAAATCATGATTCCATAGACTCTAATGTGGGATCGAAGACCCATCATATTCCAAAAATTGATATGAGGAAGTTTGATGGTGGCAAGGATCCTGCAACATGGATATTACAGATGGATCAATTCTTCGATCTCAATAATGTGCAAAACACACAAAAGGTACGTATGGCAACTTTATATTTGGAACCAAATCAGTTTGTATGGTATCAATGGCTTTGCTCTCGTAAACAATTTATCACTTGGGCATTTTTTATGGAAGAATTGATGGCACATTATGAGGATACAAAAAGCAACACTTTTTTTAGCCAATTGATAAGTCTCAAACAAAAGGGTTCAATAATGGAGCACATTGAGGAGTTCCAAAAATTGAACATAAGGGTAAAAGATATTCCAGAGAGCATAGGATTGATGTGTTCATAGGGTCTTTAAAGGATAATATCCAACATGATGTTCGCCTTTGGGAACCTGATTGATTAGAGAAGGCATTCAGGTTAGCAAGAAAAATGGAAAGCAAAATTATGGCAACCAGGAAGCATACCACTCACAACTATAAAGATGGAAGTGTTGTTGCCCCTAGTCTTCCAGAACCTATAAGGTTGACACCACAACAATTGGAAGAAAAAAGAGCAAAAGGGCTTTGTTACTGTTACACAAAAATATCGTCACCTTGATTATTTGCAGTCGGTGTAGGTCTATCACCACCTATACCAGCTTCCTAAGCAAGTCTTAAACCTCAGCTCTTCAAAACAAGCTTGAGAAATGAGAGAAAGACATCAAAAAAAGCAATGTAACTCTGGTTCTGCACTTTCTCTTACTTTTGCCTGCGGGCCCACACCTTTTGTTTAAGCAAGTCTTAAACCTCAGCTCTTCAAAACAGGCTTGAGAAATGAGAGAAAGACATCAAAAAAAGCAATGTAACTCTGGTTCCGCACTTTCTCTTACTTTTGCCTGCGGGCCCGCACTTTTTGTTCAAGTTATCTGCGTACTTATACGCTCTGTATGTAAAGGGGAGGGTGCGTACCCCTGTAAAAGTCAAAAG
>APFE030353994.1:18491-72634 GCA_000404065.3 Pinus taeda
ATTTCATTAGATTATGGTTTTTTCCTCATTTGTTAAATTCCTTCCTACTTTCTTTTTTCCCTCCTTACAATATATGGGTTTTTATTTTTGCGAAATGCACATATCCATTTGTTACATCTAGATATTTGCTACATCTAGTTTGCTCATATAGGGTTTGACAGATCCAGCTTGCTAATACAGATATTTGCTAGAAGGGTTTACTAAGATCTAGTTCACATATACAAGTGTTTGCTATATCTAGTTTTGTGGATATAGGGGTTTGCTAGATCTAGTTGATTGATACAGGGGTTTGCTAGATCTAATTCGATGATACAAGTGATTTATATAGCTAATTCATTGACATAGGGTCATTAGATAGATGATTTTTATTTTTCTGGAATACATATGTGCATAGAGACCATAAGGGTATTATATAGAACCATAGCTAGATCTATTTCACTAATACACAAGTTTTGATAATGCAGGTCTAACAATGATAAGAGTTCCATAACTCAGAAGAAACAGAAGCATTAAGGTTTGAGCAACAAGTTTTATTCACTTACTCCAGTTATTTCCAAGAATAAAAGGTTTTTATCATTGTGAAATGTATATGTCCATAGTAGTTATAGAATCACCGTAGCTATATTGAATGGTTAGATATTTTCTATTAAAACTATCACCATGGTATATGGTAATCCATATCATTTTGACCTAAAAAATAATACAAGTGTTTTAATAATGCAGGTGCATCCAATGGATTCACTTATGAGAAAAATAGATTCACAGTGGAGGGAAAAGGCATGCATAATTTAATGTTATGATTTCGCATTTCCACTGTTCGAAGCTAAATCATTAGAATTTGGGAGTGGCCTCTCCGATTGTGCAAGGATATGTGCAAGTTGAGGCCTTTCCATATCCCACCCCCTCCATATATCTAGTTCATACCCCTAGTATATTCCATGTGTCACTTCTGCTACGTTGTTTTCTACTCCTCCATTGGTTATGTCACCTGTTTCCTCTCCTTCGGCTCCTATATTTAAGGCTTCAATACCAATTTTAGTAGTAGAAACAACCTCAGATCCTATGCCTAAGGCATCGTCACCACTGGAAATAGTAGAAACATTCATGGGAGCTGCAACCACTCTCTCTTGCCAAGTTGTACTTTTGAAAGGTCAAACATTAGGCGTAGACCATCTAAAGCATATGGAAACCTTTGAAATCTTATCCATCGCTTATCTATTTTAAAATACCTCTAATGTTATGTATGTGATACTGTCTAAAGCCTATGGAAACCTTTGAAATTTTCTCCATTTCTCAGTTATTTTACAAGGTCACGAACCTTATGTATATGATACTAACAATGCTTGGTTACAAATTTGATGTATATGATATCAGCGACGTTTGGTTACAAAATTTGTGAACATGATACTCCCACTTGTACAACCTTTCATTTGTTGAATAATGGTATGATAAAGGATCATAGGCTCACTACTTTGCTCACCACATATCACTACGTTATAAGATTAAATTTTATATGCCTATGTACATTTTGAAAATTATCAACATTATTTTGATGGAGAACTACTATGTATGATTATGCTATTATATTTAGATGGAAGTTTCAAATTTTCCTTAGAATAATGATATTCATTAGATATTTTGATCTGGTAATCACACATTTTAATTTTAGCCGATTTGATTAAAGATGACAGTGATATTATTAGTATTATTTTTTTACTTTATATATGTGTTGAAAATTGTCAATGTTTTTTTATGGAGAATTATTATGTATGATGATGTTACTATTTATGGATAGATGTTGTAAATTTACCTTAGAATAATGATATCAGTGATACGTGTTGATTGGTAGTCATATATGTTTATTGAAAATTGTCAATGATTTTTTGATGGATAATTATTATATATGGTGATACTATTATTTCTTGGATGGATGTTTTCAATTTCCTTCAAATTTACATACAAACATTATGTTAGAAATTTTAATTGTGATATCTTATTTAATGATAACTAGAAATTGTAATATATCTCACTATGTAATTGAAATCAGTAAAATGAGCCCATAAAGGGGGTCATAAATGGAAAGAAAAGTACACTCTAAACAAGAATCCAAATGTGGATGTAATCATGGATGTAAAAATGTAAGTAGAATTGGATTTTAAACTATGTGTCAAGACAAGAAGCAAACAAGGAAAAAAAGAGGATTTAAACTAGAAGTAAAAAAGGTGCAACACTAGACATAGAAGGGAACAAAACAAGGCATAAAAAAGGATACTGGGGTGAAAACAAGGACACAAAAATGGAAACTAAACTAGATGAAAAAAATGAAACACAACTAGACATAAAATTGAATGCAAAAGGGGATGCCAAGTTGGTTTCTTAAAATAATGAAAAAAAGATGCAATTTTAGACGCCAAATTAGGATGCGAAGAATGGTGTAAAATTGAGGTAAAAAATGGTGAAACTAATGATGCCATATTGGATGCCATAAATGATGCATAACTAGATGAAAATTTAGACTCAAACCTAGGTGCAAAATGAGATGCAAATGTGGCCACTAAATGAGGAAGAAAAAACAATGAAAATTTGGATGTTGGAAAGGATTCAGAATTAGACACCAAAAAAGATGCAAAAAATAGTGCGAACATAGGAACAAGGTGCAAAACTAGAAAAATAGATAAAAAATTAGAACCAAAAATTGACATAAGACTAGATGCAAAAATTGGCACACTATAGATGCAAAAGAAGGCATTATATTGCATGCAAATTATGGTGTAGAAATTGACGCAATTGATAGCATATAACTAGAAGAAAAGAATGGCACAAAATAAAAAGAAAAAAATGTTGAAAAAACATATGCAAAAAATGGTGTGAAACTAGAAGCAAAAGTTGTCGTAAAACCATATGCAAATCTTGATGCAAAATATGATTTAAAAGAGGATGCAAAATATGGTGTAAAGAAGGATGCAAAATCTAGCACAAAAAAGGATGCTTTAAAAATTGTACAATATATCTAGTTTTAGAGCTAGGTTTCTCATCCTAATTGGGAAAAAAATGCACTAAAATCCAGTGCAAAATCTCATGCAAATTGCCTGTTTTTTTGTAGTGAAAATTCAAACTAGCTCTCCCTTCAGAGTCCTTTCGTTCGTTACCTGTAACTGATTCCAATCTAAAATGTGAGAAGGATCATGAACATACTTACGTAGTACTGAAATATGAAATACATCATGCATACGATGCAAAACTGGTGGTAAAGCAAAAGGATATGCCACAGTTCCAACCCTTTCGATGATCTCAAAAGGCCCAAAAAATCAAGGAGAGAGCTTAGATCCTTTCCCAATCCTAATAGAGATTTTTTGAGGTTTCACTCAAAGAAAAAAAATTCCCCTTAGTTAAAACTATGATCCACTCTATGCATATCAACATAGCTCTTCTGTCTATCATGTGTCTGCTTTAATATTTTCCTTATATGAGACACTTGTTCTTTCATTTCTTGAATCATTTCAAAACCTACTGAGATTGTATCCTATAATCTATCCTAACATAAAGGTGTTATATATAAGGTACCATACCAAGGGAGAGATGATAACTATTATTGTATGCAAACTCCACTAGAGGAAGATAATATTCCCACTTAGATTGTTGACCCATTACATACATTCTGAGCATGTCCTCTAACACTTGATTTACTCTATCAGTTTGGCCATCAGTCTCTGGATGATAAGTTCTACCAAAATTTAATTGTGTCTGAAGGGCTCCCTAGAATCTAGTCCAAAATCTTCCTATAAATATAGAGGCCCTATCTAATATGATTTTCTTAGGAAAACCATGAATTCTAACAATCTCCTTGATAAATCATTGTGCTATTTCAGATGCTTTCTAAGTATCTGTAAAAGGTATAAAATGGGCACTATTGGTAAGTTTGTCTACCACCACCAAAATGGAGTTATGCCTTTTCGTAGTTTCAGGTAATTCAACGATAAATTCCATAGATATTTCTTCCCATTTGGACTTAGGAATGTTATGTGGCTGCAACAATGTTGCTAGATGACCATGTTCTTCTTTAACTAGCTGACATTCCAAACATTTTTCCACAAATTTTTTTACATCCTTCTTCCTGCCTACCCAAACAAAATTTTTCTTTAAATCAACATACATATTCTGGACTCTTGGGTGAGCCATATATGTTGCACGGTGAGATTATTTCAAAATGAACTCATGAATCCCATCTTGATATGGAACTAGAATCTTTTGCATGAATCTCACCATATCGTCACCATCACAAGAATACCCTTACATTACTTTTCTTACCCCCCTCCCTAGAAAGAGAATATTTAACTTCCTTGCATCATTCATCTACATCTTGTGCCCTCAAGATGCGCTCCTGTAAATCAATCTTCAATGGAATTACTGAAAAGATTCTTGGTCTTCGACTAAGTGGATCAGCTACTTTGTACAATGTACCCTTGATGTAAGTTACATCAAAATAATATTCACTTAGGAGTTATGACCACCTTCTTTGCCTAGCATTTAGATCACTCTGAGTAAATATGTGTTTCAAACCTCTGTGGTCTGTTTTCAATTCAAATTCATTTCCCACCAGATAATGTTGCCAAAGTCGTAAGGCATGAACTATAGTTGCTAGTTCTAGATTATGGGTTGCATGGTTTTCCTCATGTGGTCTTAACATCCTTGAAGCATATGCAATCACCCTACCATCTTGTGATAATACCGAACCAAATCCATATTTTGATGCATCAGT
This sequence comes from Pinus taeda, assembly GCA_000404065.3. Lineage (NCBI taxonomy): Eukaryota > Viridiplantae > Streptophyta > Pinopsida > Pinales > Pinaceae > Pinus > Pinus taeda. The sequence continues at coordinate 23,251 of APFE030353994.1, forward strand.
ACATAATATAAATGGTATATCCATATCTGGAACCTTAAGTATCAGAGTTGTAGTTAAACATTGTTTCAGCTTGGAAAATGCTTACTAACACTCATTTGTCCAATTAAATCGTACTCCCTTCCTAAGAAATGAAGTGATTGGGTTGGCTATTTTTTTGAAATCCCCTCCACAAATATCCGATAGTATTCTTCGATACCCATGAAGCCACATAGTTCATGCACATTAGAGGGCGTTGGCCATTTTGAAATTGCATCGATCTTTGTTGGGTCAATCATAATACCTTCAGCAAAGAAAATGTGTCCAAGATAATGGATTTTTTTATTGGAAAAAAGAACATTTGGACATTTTTGCATAAATTTTATTTTCTCTTAAGCATTGTAACACCAATCTTAGGTGTTGCTCATGCTCTTCTAGGGACTTTGAATAGCTTAGGATGTCATCGAGGAACACTTGTACAAATGTATTCAAGTAATTTCGAACTACACCATTCATGATACTCATAAACACTCTTGGGGAATTATATAACCCAAAAGGAACAACCATGGACTCATAATGACCAAAACAAGTTCGAAAAGCAGTTTTTGAAATACCCTCTTCTTTAACTCTGAGCTGATGATATCCATATCAAAGATCGATATTAGAGAATATGGTGGCTCCCTTCATTTTACTAAATAGATCATCAATACGAGGCAAATGATATTGATTTTGAGTAGTTACTCGATTCAATTTGCTATAGTCAACACAAAGCTGAAGGAATCTATCCTTGCTATTTACAAATATCACTGGAGCTCACCAAGGTGAAACATTAGGTCTAATCATACCCCCTGTCCAATAAATCTTAATTTTTCACTTGGAACTCACAAAGTTCAACAATAGAAATATGGTATGGAGATTTGGATATAGGTTTGGTACTAGGCTTTAGCTCTATGGAGAAGTTAATCTCTAACTTTGGAGGTAAACCTGGAAACTCTTGTAGAAAGACATCGGAGAATTTTGAGTGGAAAGGATATTTTTCAAAGGATGAAAGCTCTTCCTCATTTAAAGTCATTACAACATACATTTGACATATTTTTCTAAGACTTCTCTTCATCTGCAAGAATGATATAAGTCTTAAAGAAACATGTCTCCTTTCCCCATGAATAACCATAGATTGACCCTCATCACTCAAAAAAGGAAGGGTTTTTCTTCGACAACTAAGCACAGCCCAGTGGGCTTTGAGCCATTCCATCCCAATTATCACAACATAGTGACACAGTGGTATGACATAAAGATTCACATTTTTGACACACTCTCCCAATTCTAAAGGGCACTCTTTCACTAAGCATTCATCCTTTTGAGATCACCCTGAGGCCATCTAAACCTGATCAAAATAAGTTTGCTCTATTTCCACCAATTTACTTTTCAATAAAGCATTAGGAGAAATAAAACTTTCAGTTCCACAAGGATAAATCAAAATAGTAACAAAAATAGCAGTTAGCTTACCATATGCTTCAAGCACTTTAGACTGATGCTCGACCTTGTGATTTTGTACAACTACATGAATCCTATGGGCTCTGCCCAACTATCTAACAGTGGCTTGTTCCTACTCTGATAGTTTTGTAGTCTTCTTTTTAGGCTAATCTCATTCATAATTAGGTCCTCCACAAGCCCAACATCCACTAGTGGGAGCAGTTTTCATAAATTTGATCCTTTCATTAGGTGATTCTTGAGTGCAAGCATTACTTTGTTGAAGATGTTTCCTTCGGTTATTTATTTGTTTCTTAAAAGTATGATTCTTTTGAAATCCTTGAGGATGTGAACCAAATGACTTATGTCTTACATATTGGCCTCCCCTTCGAGGAGGTTTCCCATGGAATGATAGATTTGGGGTTTTCTCCCCACCTTTGTTCCCTAATAATTCTTCCTCGGCTATAATTGCTTGTTGCACTACCTCATGCAACGTAGTAGGCCTCAAAATGTGCACCTTTTCCTTTATAATAGGATTTAGTTGATACAAAAGCTTGTTTACCTTGAGGGCTTCGGTATTTATATGGGTATCATATCTAAGAAACTCCATGAATTTTGCTTCATATTCAAGGATTGTCTTAGTTCCTTGCTTAAGATCATGCAACTCATTCAATTTCCTCTCTGAGTATTCAGTAGAAAGGTACTTTTCTTGAAATTCCTCTTCAAATAGTTCCCATGTCAAGGTAGACATAGAGTATCTCAATTGGTATTCTAAGTTCCTCCACCATAATAGTGCACTCTCCTTAAGTTGGTATATAGGCAACATTTCCTTTTGGTTTTTAGAATAGTTCTGCAACTCAAAACATACGCACATGTTTTCCAATCAAGCTTCTACTACCTCCCCTTTTTCGGTACCCTTAAAGATTAACTTTTTACAACTCTCTATGTACATCCCCATCAGATGATATTTCTTGCCTCTTTGCTTGAGATGAAGAACCAGGCACTGAAGGATTTCCCCCAACACTACTAATCAAGACTTCAGTCATCTTTTAGAAACATATCATCATATCCCTTACTTCCTTGATGGATATTTGCTCATATTCCTTAGCTTGGGGAGGTGGAGATGAGACTTCCATCCTCCTCCTTAATGTTTTCTCCATGATTACTTAACCTGACCAAGGAAAAACTTGGGTAAGTAAACAAATACTAGCAAACAAGACTTAGGTCCTAGATTTTTAACTTGCCTCTGATACCTTATGTAAGGTCCCACCTTACCAACCATCAGTATTATACTAAGGCTGACCCAAAATGAGATATTATTTTATTTTAAGTTTAAGTTTTCAAAACGTAAATGTTAATGCAAGGTTATATATCTATATATCTATATATTTTTTTATAAGTATTCTTTACACTAACACACTAATTCGTACTAAATAATTAACCAACCCATGGTAATATAATCTTCTCATCAAATCTACAGGGTGATGGTTCATCACAATCCAAAACTTACAACCATAATTCCTCAAATCAGATTTAAATGATAGTATTTACTAGGATAAATAATATCAATCTCTACAAAACACAATTTCCAATAATCTAATTGTTCATTCTATTGCAATTAAAAGTCTTTAGAGTGAGTAATTGGATTTTGTTCTAAATAATATGCCTATGAATTCTTTGGTAAAACAAAGGAAAGAAAAACAAGATAATTCAACTTCTAAAGGAGTGGTTTCCAATGATTATGAATTCATATGTGAGCTAACAATTACAACAATTCACCTACCCAATTTGACTTCCATGGATTTTTAATTCAATTGAATCATCGTGGTTATTCTTTGAAATATTTCTAGAAAAACCTTGGTTGCAAATCCTAAATTCACTTAGTGATATTTATAGACAATTCATGGATGTAATTATCTAGAACCATTGAAGCATTATGCCAAAAAGTTTGCAAGAATGAAATGTACATCAATTGAGGCATTTTGTCAAACACTTACAACCATAACCCTTAATGTGATTTCTACACAATTAGCTAACATGAATATAAGATTACATAACTACTTTTTCATTGTCAGTAATGCCAATAAGTGAACCTAATACATAAGTAGAACTATCATCCACATTCATTATTGCATATACAAAAAATTTGGCACATCAATGACTATAACTATTTAATATGTTTTACAAATAGTTCCAAACGATGTAGCTACAACCATTGGAGAATTTTGAACAACAGTTAGGAGTTAGAAAAAAGCTTATAACTATTAAACTATCAAACAAGCAGTCACAAGTTATTTAAACTATCAATGTATTAACCATTGAGACTTGAAAACAAGAATTCCAAGTTTATATAACAGGTTGGTTTCATATAAATAGATATTACCAGGTAAATCACAGCTAAAAAGGAGACATCAAAACAAACCACTATGAAGCAACAACAAATCTGTAAAATATAGTAGATTAGAAAACGATATTCTAAAACTCTATTTTTTGAAATCCAAGTTGGGGTGGCATGGTCATAAGGTACAGATACCCCCTGAAGTTAAAATGATTTGGAACAGAAATGTCCAGAAATGTGATTCTTTAAAACCACAACCAAAAACAAATTCCTAATATCTTATTTATCACTTTTGTCAAACATATAATGTGCAATCTTATCTACAACTGTAAAAAGAGAAGGAAAAACAAAATTTAGGCTATTAATATGTTTTCATAAAACTCATGGTAGCCTGAATGTTTCATCCATTAGGACATGATGTCAATCAATTTGCAATGAAACTGTATAAAAGAAAGCTTACATAAAATAAACTACAGTTATTAAAAAAAATTGTTCAACATTTAGCGTGCAACATTTGATATACATCTAAGTTTCGGTCAACAACCAAATAAGAAAAACACATGTAATGAATTACAAAAAATAACACAATATAATGTTGTCAATGTACTTGGCAGTGAATTTATATAACTCAAAATAATGGGAGTATGCTCCAGCTCCAATATCCTTACCAATTCATTGTGAACAACCCAGTTTTCTTCCCAACCATATCCAGGAAGAATTTCTCCCCCTTGGAACCCCCGAGCTGCATAAGCTCACAAGAAGTACCAAAAAACAATAGTATAGAGATTTGCAAGGAAAATTAAGGAAGCAAATTTTCACTTCCTCTCATTACCACTCATTGCCAACCTCAATAGCTAGAGATCTTAGGATTTTAGTAAGAATTATAGATTTATTTTAGAAGCAATTGGCTACTCTCCATATATCTCCCTCTCACTATTTTCCTCAAGTCTCTTCCACTCTTGGCATGATAATCCACACACCCAAGTGAGAATACATGAGATTAATATATAGGAGGAGCAACCAATTCTTGTCATAAAGGAGGAGTAATGTGCATGCATTGTATTCCATTTAGAGGAGTGTAACTTATGCCATTAAGGAGAGGTATGCATGCCTTATTTAAGGAGAGTGTAACATATGCATTAAAGTGAGCGTAAGAGGAATGTTTTATGACATATTTTTAATGGGTGAAAAGGAATATGCCATTATTTGTTGAGTGCCTAAAATAGAGTGCAATGTATTATTTAAAAGACAAAGAGAGTTAAATAGATCCATGAGAGTCATGAAGGAGATGTGTGAATTGATTGAGGAGATGAAGTTGACTTGTAATTCTTTTTTAATAATAATATTATGGTCTCATAAAATATAATAATAATATTAATAATATTTAGGATCTAATAAATATTGAACTATTAGGATTCCCCAAATGCGGGTGTACAAGGGAGAAATTAAGGTGATGGGACTGGAGTGGGCAGTGAGCCACCTACTAGCCATGTACAAAGGCGTTGACTCCATGTGGAGGGAGGGTCTTAACTAGGTGGGCATGAACAGGTTTAAAGGAATGCAACAAGGAGGCTTTAATGCATAGTTCACCTCCACACGTGATGTTCGGCTTTGGTTCTCGACTCCCATGAATGCCATAGTAATGGCAAGAGCGTCTCGAGTAGGGGAGGGCACATTATATTCAGCCTCCACCATGGTTTTACTCTATTGCTTCTTGTGCTACTTGGGTTGGGCTCTAGCTCCGCTAGCTCGAAGCCTCCGGCCACTACCCCGACTCTCGCGACTATTTTAGGCACCCCTCTGTCTGTCTGTATGTTTGGTCTATTCAGTGTTGGGCACTCGTCCGTCCATTCGGTGGTCTATTCTGCAATTTTCATAGGTGTTTTGTATTGTCCTGTAGTCATGCCTCAGCTGCGCCAAAGAATTCTAAGCTGCAGGGGCACCTCTCGGGGTACGCCTTCTCGCCCTTCTTCAGGAGAGGCCACTCCTTGCCAGCATCACTACTCTTGCCATGGTACAGAAAGCATTCTTAGGCCCAGCCAATTTCTGGAACCCATCTCACCAGGTTCCCCATCCTCGCCCTCCTTCGACTCTGCAATCTTGACTTTCAACAGTTCACTGCACCGTCCTCGGATCAGTGCCCATGTTTCTCTGCTTTTCATTGAGGAAGCCCAAGAAGAGGGTGAATCTAGTGTTCAACGGGAGGACTGGGGAACAGTTGTGGCACCAATTGCAGGTTCTTCAAGAGCTATGGAGACACTGGCCAACAATGTCAATGAAGCAATGATGGAGCCTATGCCCCATGGATCGACTATGAAATAGGAGGTCAATGCTCAGGTCTTGTATGATGTTGGGTGGTGCAGGATTGAGGAGGAGGTTTTGGAAGCCTAATTCAAGCATTGCAGCTTCCTTTCAAGCTATGCGTCCTAATAGTAAGGGAATTTTTGCCAATTCTAAAAATTTTTGTGTCTATGGTGCTGAGTCAAGGTCCTCGGTGACTGTTTTGAAAATATCGTGTCTATGTTATGGTGTCAAAGTCCTGGGTGACTGTTTTGTGGTGTCAAAGTCCTGGGTGACTGGGGTCAAATTCAGAAGGTGAAAATGTACTCCTCTAGCTACCCTATGTGGGATGCAAAATTTACTCCATTGGCTCCCCTACGTGGGTTCTACCTCTTTATTATCTGTTCCATGCTGCCTCTCCTACTGGAAAGCTGGTTCACTGTTCTCTGTTTCATGTTGCCACTACTAGACAGTTGGTCTTTTAGCTTGTCATGGTGTAAATGTACTCTTTTAATGTGAATAATAGAATAGACTTACTTAGAAAAAAAAATATTGAACTATTAGCATTGATTAATGACAAGTTATGTCATTTTTCTCCAACTCCGCTTGATTACCAATTTATGCAAGGTGATTTACTATTTTTGGAAAGTCGTGCTTGAGATGCTATACATGACTTTCTAGTTTTAGAAAGTCATTCTAGAATTGTGATAATGAAATTTTATTTAAGGAAATTAATTCATGAGTGGTATTTTTCTTCTAGAGAATAGGGATTCCACACCCCTATTTCATGCATCTACGTGGCATAGTACATTGAGGACTCTGCGTCCTGATCTACTCCAAAGATCCAATATTCTACAACTTGATCTTTATAAATATTTAGGAATCCATGCCATAAATATACAAGACTCCGCGTCTTTATCTTTCTTGGATTTAGGACTCCACGCCCTAATTTCCATGCCCTCTCATTTATTGTGCTTTGAAACACTGCATTTCTCCTTATGGTACTGATTGCGAGCTTTCACCCATCTGATGGTTCACTGGTAAGGCCTTGTTCAAAGAAGTGCACACATTACAATCTCATAGACCAAAGGAATCAAATGAATTTCATAATCAAATTAACTTAATCACATTTTACCAAGAATGGTGCATGGCTTCCATAGTAATTTTGGTTTGAAGGAATGACTTCCATAGTCATTCATAATTAAACATCCATGTTGGAAAATGGCCAGTTACCTTACCACATCCTTCTTAGTACAATATTACACATATATTATCACACAAATCATGTATCATCCATAAATAATAATTAACCATCTATTCCACATATCCATGAGCATCCATGGGTCTATGTGTCTCAATCTTACACCACCATCCATGTCATAAACTTGCTTCATAAATCAGATACAAAAAGAGAAACAAATGTATAACATTTACTTAACCAAAACCATCTAATACAGATAATCAATGATACCACATATAATAGGAAATATAAATATATAAAACATTGCTTCCTGATCCAGTGATCAACCTGCCATTCATAAACATAAAAGGAAATATAACTATGTATATAAAACATTATTCCTCATTCAAGTGATGAACCTGTCATATATATAACTCGTAAAAAATCACCTTGATGGGAGTGACAAAACTATACTAGGAAAAAAATAGGACACTGCAGTAATATTGATATGTTTTCGATAGTTTTTATTATCAAGATATTATTTTGTGAAGGTTTCTTTATTCTCTCTCTTATTTGTAGGACCAAACATTGGAGCTAGCTAGGAGCACTTCCTAGCTACACTGAAAACTCCAACAAGACCTTCATTCTCTTCTTCTTAATCTCTACTCGACATATTGATCTACTAAGAATCCTAAGCCTTAGAACAACCTTTCTCTTACTCAATTTGTCCTAGGTTTTTAGGATACACAAAGAGGGTTTTATATTAATCTAACCGTGCATTAAATCCTACAACATAATGATATTTAGAAACTGCAATATATTTAACTATGTAATTGAAATTAGTAAAATGAACCCATAAAGGGGGTCATAAATGGAAATAAAAGTAAAACTCTAAAGAAGAAGCCAAAAGTGGATGTAACCATGGATGCAAAATTGGGAGTAAAATTGGATGTTAAACTAAGGATAAAAACAAGATGCAAACAATGACACAAGAAAGGTTTTAAAGTAGAACTAACAAATGGTGCAACACTAGACACAAAGAAGGGAAGAAAATAGGGCATACAAAAGGATACCAAAATTGGGTTCAAATGAGAATGCAAAAATGGACACCAAAATGAGGATGGAAAGAACGATGTAAAATTAGGATGAAAAATTGGGTGCAAAAAGGATGTAATAAAGACACAAAACAAAATGCAAAATGGGACTAAAAATGGATGAAACCAAGGATGACAAAAATGAGGCATAACTAGATGAAAATTCAAACTAAAATCTAGGTGCAAAATGAGATGAAAATGTGGACACAAAATATGGCCAACAAAAGGATGAAAATTTGGATGCCAAACGAGATGCAAAATTAGACACCAAAAAGGATGCCAAATTGGACATAAAAAATAGTGAAAAATTGGACACAAAAGTAGACAAATGGTGTAAAAATGGGTATAAAAATGGCTCAAATTTGGATGTGAATTGAGATGCAATATTGGAATAAAAAAGAAGTGCAACAAATGATTCAAACATGGTGCAAAAACAAATGAAAAAGTAGACAAAAAAAGGCTCAAAATTGAACATAATATTAGACACAAAATGGGATACAAAGGTGGACACAACACATGGTTCAACATAGGATGAAATTTTAGATGCTGAAAAGGATGCAAAATTGGATGCAAGAAATGGTGTTAAAGATGATGCTAAATTGGATGGAACATATGATGCAAAATTACATGAGAAATATGGTACAAAATAGGATGCAAAAAATGGAAACAAATAAAATGAAAAAGAGGATGAAAAAATGCTACAAAAATGAATACAAAATCTGGCACTAAATAATATTCACCATATCATGCAAAATTGGATGCAAAAATGGTGCAAAAAAAGGCGAAAATACTGACACAAAAATAGATGTAAAATTAGGTACAAAATTAGAACCAAAATTTGCATAATACTAAATGTAAAAACTAGCACAAACTCGATGCAAAAAAAGGCACTAAATCAGATACAAAAGATGGTGTAAAACTAGATGCAAATTACAACACAAAACTAGAAACAAAGAATGGCACAAAACAGGAAGAAAAAATGATGCAAAAAATGGAACAAAACTAGAAGCAAAAGATGTTGTAAAACGAAATACAAATCTTGGTGTAAAATACGATGCAAAAAAGGATGCAAAATTTGGTGTAAAAAAAAAAATTTCAAAATTTTGTGCAAAAAAGGACGCTTTAAAAAATGTACAATAGAGCCATATTTAGTGCCAGACTACTCATCCCAATTGAGAACAAATGCACTAAAATCTAGCGCTAAATTTGCTGCAAATTTCCTGCTTTGTTGTAGTGATGCAAATGAAGAGATTTTAGCTCCTAAGGTTGAGGTGCCTGAGAATGATGTGGAGTAGCCACATGTAGAGGATCTGGGAGTGGAGACATCCACTCAGGAAGACTCTTCCAGAGAGGGAAGAAAGCACACCAAAGAGGCTGACATATTCTTAGATGATACACAGGAGAATGTGGGAGGACCCACTTCTCAACACAGGAAGAGGAGGTTATCTACAAGGTATACTAGATACATGGCTCTTATGGACAAATGTGTTGTGACACAAACATCTTCCTTTAAGGAAGCATTGTAGAAGATGGTTTGGGTTGATCCCATGGTGGAGGAGGATAACTCCATAGTTCGTAATAGTGATTAGGATGTTGTCCCAAGAGTGAAGGACAAGTTAGTGGTGATGTCCTGCTATATTTACAAGGTAAAGCAAGTTGTAGATGGTAGTGTGGATAAGCATAAGCTAGATTTTGGGCCCATGGATTTTTACAGGTAGAGGGGATTGACTACGATGAGACCTTTTCTCCTATTGCAAGATACTTGTTAGTTAGATCTATATTGGCACTGTGAGCACAGATGGGTTGGAAGATACATCAGATGGATGTGACGACAATCTTCCTTAATGTCATGATTAAGGAAGAGGTGTACATAGAGTAGCCTGAAGGTTTTGAAACCTTTGACCATGAGTCACATGTGTGCCGGCTCAAGAGGTTGGTGTATGGGCTGAAGCAAGAACCCTATGCTTGGTACACCATGATAGACAACTACTTCACTGGGTTGGGCTTCACGAAGAGTGAAGTGGATACAAACCTGTTACCACATAGTGGTGGAAGGTAAACTGTTGATCATTTTACTTTATGTCGATGATCTCATACTAACAGGTGATGTCCAATTGATCAATCCTTGCAAGGAGGACCTTACAAGAGAGTTTGAGATGAAGGACATGGGGCTCGTGCATTGCTTTCTTGCCATGGAGGTATCGCAGGGAGATGGGGAGTTGTTTGTGTCTAAGGGAAAGTATGCCAACAAGATACTCAAGATATTTTGCATGGAGAGCAGCAGACCCATGTAGACTCCTCCAGCAGGTAGCTAGAGGAAGGAGGATGCTAATTTAGGAGAAGCAGTGGAAGCTACTATTTACAGCGAGCTTGTGGGTTCACACATGGACTTAGTGAATACTCGACCGAATATGTGTTATGCAGTTAACCAACTTAGTCAAGCAATGGTTAGGCCTACCAATTTGTATTGGAAGGCAAAAACACATGTGTTTAGATACCTGAGGGGCACTTCTCAGTATGGATTATGGTATAGAGGGACAGAAGGAGTGAAGCTTGAAGGCTTCATCAGTGCACATTGGGTAGGGATTCCATCCATAAGGAAGAACAAATCATAACGGTTGTTTAGTATTCAGTCAATGATAGTTTCTTGGTACAACAAGAAATAAATATTGGTTGCACTTAGTTCGATAAAGGCAAAGTACATGGCTATGATTCAGGTAGGATGTGAGGCCACCTGGTTGAGGAAGATTGTCATTAGTTTTTTCAATCAGCAGATGGATCCAACTGTGATTTACTACAATAATCAAAGGTGTATCAAACTCTCTAAAAATCCATTTTTTCATGATCGGTCCAAGAATATTGATATCCGATATCATCATCTTAGGGACTTTGTATTGATGTGGATTATAGTGTTAGAGTACATTCCCACAGAGGAGCAAGATGCTGACATTTTGACAAAGGCATTGTCAATATGTAAAATCGAGTTTCCCAGAGATAGGATCAGGGTAGCTGATAGTCCTTTTCTTGCTGAGAGGGAGTGTTGACAAATGGCAACAAGAAGTTCCATCTTAATTTGTCCTTGAATTAAAGTGAGAATTAAAATCGAATTCTATTTTCATAACAACTTGTAAATAGTTAATTAAGTTTAATTAACTTAATTATCTTAGGAATTTTGAGTTGGAAGTATTTCTGTAGTCATGTATATATTATCCCTAAATTTTAGGGTTCCAATATGAGTTTAATTTGAGTCGGAAATTAGATCACTCAATTTACTGAGTTAAGTTTGGTTAAAGTGGTTCTAAATCTTTTTTGGAACTAATAAAGGACTAATAGTTAGTTGGTGCACTAATGCATCCACTAGTGCTTCTCCAATTAACTAAATATTCCCTCATGAGAAACTCATGCATGTCAGTTCAGAGAAAGACCGAGCTGAAACTAGAGTGGAGGGACAATGTAGTATCAATGGTATTATTCACTGCAGTGTAAATATCATGCATGCATCAGAGATTGATCCTATGTTTGTATTGCATAGTTTTGGAAGGATGAATTCCCTTTAAATACAAACTATTCATCCTAGGAATGATGCATGAGATTAGGAGCTTGGAGAGTTGTGGAATAAGCTAAGGATTTAGCTTAAGCTAACTTGTGAGCTGAGAGAGTTTAGCATACTTGTGCAGAATTGTTCTAGTGCGAACAAGATTTGTATCTTCACTCATATTTCTAATATATACAATACAGATAGTGGTGTTTTCATTAGTGGCTTTCCCCAGATACATCTTGTGTTATATGCCATTGATTTATCTTCTTCTTTCTCATACTATTTTCATTGATCTATTGACTTCCCCTGGTTGAAAGTAGAACTAGATTCTTATCATGTTCCTTAGTACATTGCATGAGCTTGTGAATCTATAGGATTTTCTGTAGTCTTCTATAGCTTTTATTGATCTCCTCAAGCAAAAATTATCACTCTAGGCCCTCAACATCATTAGATATAACCTCTATGTCAAGTGACATCCTTTTGCTGAAATGAAAAAGGATACTTACCCTTAGTCATGACGACATAAGCAACCATAGAAATTGACAAACTATTAAAGTTTCTTTTTTTGGTACCTTTAAATCTAAAATTAACTAATTAAAATTTAATTTCCCGTTACTCATCTTCCTTCCCAGGTTGGTAGAGAGTTCAATGCTTTTTCTTTGCTCATAATCTCTTAGATTTCGTTACATAATTTAGGAGGAAGGTGTGGATCCTTGAGTTGGGTTCTAGATTGTGTTGTATGATCCATTGTTCATGATGGATAGGCATTCAAAACATTGGGAGTGTTAGGGTCCTATAATAATATGATTCATAATTTTGAATTGGGTATGATTAGTCTTGTAATATTGTACATCCATTTTCTTTCGGCAAAATGTTTTCCCATATTAAAAAAAAATTTGTAAAGAGGGTAAGTCCTAAAAAAAAGTCCAAGGACTAAAAGAAAAGGATCAAAAAGGAAAATAAAATATGAACCCTGCCAGAAAGAGATATAAAAATAGATTCTGAAAGTGATGCAAATTCAAATGCCACTACGTTTTACTTTTCCTTGAAAAAATAATATTGTGTGCATCTTGTCAAAAATTCCACAATCCATGATGGTCAAATAGTTTAATCTTGATTCATTCATGGTTTAAAATTTCACCTTGATAGATAGAGAATAAAGATCTAAGCAAACTGTTTTTTTGACAGATCAGTAGTTAAGTAGAGAATAATAATGATCTCATCAATTTAATCTGAGCCATTGGAAGTTATAATATTAGAATTAGATAGTTTTCTCATCAAATAAAAATAAATAAAGGGTCAACAAGCTCAAATGCACCCAATAAGTGACGAGAAAATGCTAGGGTAAATAAAGGTTAGGTAGAATGTAACAACCCGAAATAAACATGTAATTAATCAACTAATTAACATCAAGTTAAAACTATGAGTAGCACGCACTTACCTGTGGTTTTATTCTACTTAACACAATAAGGCTTTTGGGAACGACTCTCCACCCAACCATAGGCTCGATTGCGCAAGGACTTGCTACAACTGGCCACCCCTGAGCCCTCAATCAACATACTACTACCAGTGACTCCTCTGTCTTAGAACACTATTCTCCCAAGAGAATGAATGATAGAGTCTTGGAATGATGGAATGCTTCTCATGTTCATCACCATCTATTAAATAGAGCAAACTTTAGAAGGGGAACCACATGCACACACTCCATGTGTCAGCATGCAAGTTACTGCTTTCTTGTTTTATTCTTTTGTTTTTACTTTTTGATAGTTTTATTTATTTTTACTATTTTTCTTGTTTTATTTCTTTTATTTATTTAAAGCAAGTAATTAATTCATTATTTTATAATTCTTACTATTTTTCTTGTTTTTATTTCTTTTATTTATATTTATTTAAAGCATGTAATTAATTTTAATTTATTATTTTTATATTGATTTATTAATTTATTATTTAGTATTTAGTATTTAATATTATTATTATTTATTATTAAGGGACATTACATACTCTCCCCGACTTAAGAACTTGGTCCCCCGAAGTTAAGTTGAATTATTTATTATTTTTATTATTTATTAATTATTATTAAGGGACATTACATTTATTTTGTTATTTGTTACGTCATGTAACAATCCAGCACCCTCTGCTAAACTAGTATAACCAGTAGGCATCGAAAATTTCACAACACCCGGGAAATCCGAAGGAATCTCTATCCTTTTTCCCACTTTCGGAATGAGGCATAAGCCTTCCATTTTCAGAATTAGGCATAAGCCTCCTCAGTGTATATCCTAATCCAAGGCTAGCCCCAAGGCTCACGCCTGACTCAGACCTCATCTACCCCAAGGCAGGCATCCGGTATAGTGCTCAATGTCACCTGGCATCTCGCAAGGTTGGCCCACTCCCTCCACAACTCACTAAGTTGCACGACCCCATGCATCAAAGTCCTTACACCCCAAACAAACTTCGGCATCCCAATATAATACTAGGCACCTAGCCTAGAACATCAGGCGCGAGGTTGCAAACTCAAATGCATCTTCATTATGCTTAATCCTATGATTCATGTGTAGGAGGAATTATCAAAGAAAAAGGACATTCACAAAAGTTCTATATAATTTTGGGTTTGAATTCTAAAGGTTATTGACTAATTTCCCCTCATTTCATTAAACCCTTACATGTCTAGTTTATTAATTTCCCTCATTCCCTAATGCTTTTCCCCTTCTTGATTCCAAAGGACCCTTCCCTTTTCATTTCTACTTATCCTAACGCATGTCCATTGTGAAAACCCTTTCCCTTCAGTTTAACCTTTTTTCCCTTTATTTCACACCTTTCCCTAGACATTACCCTTTAAAAATCTTTCTCCCCTTATTAATTTCCCTTTTCCATTTAAACCCACTAAAACCTCCTTATCCTAGGTTTAAAAAGATAAATGTATCAGGCCCCATTGAAAAAACCCTCCCCGATACCATTTTTTTTTAACTCATCCTAAATGTTTTTCTAACACCCACTCATGTATTCCCCAAACCCTTTATATTGTTTTAACCTATTGTTTCTATACATTTATTCCCTCTTTGCATATTTCACCGTCCCACTATATTATATTCCCGATCCCAAAAAGCTTTGTATATTGGTTATAGCCCTACACTGTATAACCCATGGTTCCGACCTTTTAATACCCACTGCATATATTATTTCCCCATACAATTAAATTAAACCTAACCCCAAACCCTGACTTATCCCTCGCAACTCCGCTACGTGATTGCCATTTGATCACCCACTTCTAGATCCAACGACCCTTACCCATATCGCGTGTTCCAATCGTCCGACTATTAAAATCTCAAAAGCGTGCGAGATTCATAGTTTTTCTCAATCACCTTTCTGCTACATGGTAGCCCCATGTTATATCGCGTGCTCTGAAAAAATGCCACCCTACACTCAAAAGTGGTGAGATAAGCCACAATATCACCTCCCAGCATAGGATGAAACCACCTGCTGTTCATACATTAATCCCATGCCCAAAAGTTAACCACTATTGGTTAAAAACCAAAAAGCCACCCTTTTTAGCCTGTTCATTGTTATTCCATTCCCAGCAACCTCCGCTGACCAATTCTAAACCCCAAAGCTCTGCTCAACAATTTTAACCCCATTTATGACTACAAGACATTGCAGACTCCAATTTAAAGTAACATAAAGACTATTGAGGCCTCAAAAAGCCTCCGCTGCTCCCACAGAACCCTCACTACACACCTAATCATCATTTTCCAGGTATTCCTGAAAGTTTTAAATAGAGGAGGAATGACCTATTATAGAGTTTTATAGGGTTCATAAAACTCTATAACAGGTCATTCCTCCTCTATTTAAAACTATCCTCACCTATATGGATTCATTATTCTTGAAAGTACCAAAAATGCCCTGTACTTAAAGCTCTGCATAGTATTTACAAAATGTTAAATAATTGAACTAATTAAAAAACATTTCCAAACTAAAGAAACCCATTGTGCATCCAAACGCCCTTTCCTGCAGACTGTATTTGCCTTTTACACTATTCCACAAGTCCTGAGCTTACTCCTTAAGCCATATAGTAATTAATTTAGTAAAATGAACAAAACTATGACTTCCCAAAGCATTCTGAATGAAAAACGCCTGCATACCCCTCACCTAGATATTGACCACCTCTGATTGACCGACAAAGATTTTCAAATTAAAGACATAGTTTCCCCTACCCATATATTGAAATGCCACTATTGGAGTAAAGACAAATTCCTCAACCACAATGATGATATTTAGTTATGGGAATCATATTTTCCAAAATACTTGTTCCCATAGGTATACCAGTTCCCTGAAATCATCCACCTATGCCAACTCTTCTATATCCCATGCCAAAGAGCCATAGTCTCTCCTAACTAGCATATTTTATTTACAATCACTATAGAGTTAATAAACCAAATGTTGTAGATCTAGCCAAAGCCAAATGAACCCCATTTTCTATTAAAAACCTACTTAAACTATACTTGAAGCGGGATCTTCCCAAGAGGTCTCAAAATTTTCAGAGTTTCATCCTAGAAGAAGCTCATATTCCTACAGATATTCCTCCATGCTCTACCACCATTTTCTCTGAGAGGGCCAGACAGATTGTCACCATGTTGTCTTGTATTCTAGGATATACCACTGATGAGCATGTAGATGAGCCTATACTTTCTTTCCTTTCTATTTTTTTCCCAGGCAAGTGTCCAGCTGCAATTTTCAATTTTGCCTAGTTCTTAGCAAACAAAATCCATGATCAATTGATCAGATTGCCAAATGAAAGAGTATTCAAATACTCTTTAGTATTGTTCCACTGAGATAGGTTTCCAATCAACATCCAAAAGCTGGACACTAAGCGCCATCCTAGATCTATTATCTTTTGGACACCCTTAATCCAAAAATATTCCACTATTTTCAGCTATAAGGAGTTCATTGATTCGTTCGTTCACCTAGTTGTCAATATGCTAAGTAGTAGCAATCAACCCAGAATCAGTGAGGAGATAAAGAGAGTTTTACAGCTGTCTAAAAATAGTAGAATAGGAGATTGATATTTATACTAGGACCACACTGAAATTAGAGTGTATGGATGCCAGCTTACTCCCTATAAGTTGCCTAGATATCTCCCCATGAGGATATTTACATTAAAGTATATTAGGCAAATCATAAATTTAGATGATGTAAATTTTCTATCAGCTAGGAAGAAAACATAGTTCAAAATCAGAAACCATCTTGGGCCTTTTATCTACAATAATAGGGAGGCTGGAGAAGAAGCAGAAAAATCTTTATAGGAAATGAAGTTCAGTAGTAGTTTCAAAAGGCAGTATGACCCTTTAAGAGTCATAAACAAACTAAGACTCAAGTTTAAATTGAGTCGTTTCATACATGATTCTAGGATAGACATTGAAAAATATGCCAACCAGTCAGATTGGTTGGAAACCTCCTTGATCGATACGAAGAAATAGATGGATACTAGTTCTATTCTACATACTCTAGCCCTACAAGACAGAAATGAAAAATGGACCAACGAAGAAGGTTCTTGCTCCAATAAGCATACAACAGATGATAGCTTTGAAATCGTGTACAGGAAGAATCCGAAGCAAAATCTTGTAAATAAGAAAGAAGAGGTAGTTGAGACAGTTAAGACACTTTAAATCATTGATACTGGTATAATACTCAAAGAGAACACAACTCTAGTAGTTTCAGAGGAAACTCATGAGCCTTCCACCTCTAATACTCAGAGTATTCAGAAGCAGCTTAGTATTGAAGTCTCTTCATCCAGCAAACTAGTGGATAAAGACAAAGATATAAAGGATAAGTATAAATAAATCAAGTTCAGAAATGAGGCCCATAGTATAGCAGCCTAAGTCATCAACAGATTACAAAAGATATAATTTGAAGTTTTGGCCAGGGATGTTCATCCCATAGATCAAATTGAATTTAATAAGCAAGTAGGAGAAATGATATACTCAACGATGACCACCAAGGCTATGAGTGTACAAAAATTTCAAAATTCTGTAGATAATATCACAACACAGTTTAAGCTAGAGAAAGCATCCTCACAAGCAAAGGATAACAGAATCAAGTCACTAAAAGACTCGGTTATTGAGATTGTCTATAATCCAAATGACATCAAGGAAACATGAAAGCTCATAAAAAATAAGAATGAATACATTGCTGCATTGAATAAGCATCTAAAATTGCCTCCTTCTGAACATCCACATACCAAGGAAGTTCTAGAGAGCCAAAACCAGAAAGATGAGATGATGCACCTAATTCTTTAGTTAAATTATCAATTAAAATAAATGGAGAAGGAGATGGATAAGTTACTACAGGAGAAATAGGCCACCATTGAAGCAGCTACTGCCACTACTATTCTTACAGTTACTACAATATTTCCTTCTACTTTGGTAGCCTCACTGGCCACAATAGCTCCAGTAGCTACAACATCAGCAACTACATCAGCAACAGGTTCAACAATAGTAGTAACTCATCCTAGTGATGAAGCAAGTAAACTGGTCCATTCAAATAAATAAGATAAATAAACTTAAAGAACAAACAAAATGTCTAGAGGATTAAAAGAAACTGGCTCAACTCATGCATAAGAATGAAGCTCAGAAGTCAAGGAGATTGAATGAAAGGATACAAAAGTTAGAGAAAGAATTGACACTCAAAGAGCCACTAGTCTAAGAAAAAAAACTTTTATGGGCCAATATCGTTAACTCAGTCAATGATATTTGGCCTTTTATATAGGTGATATTTGAGCAGAATGACTTGGTCAAAGAGGCTAGAGCCAAACTTCGAAATATGCCATAAGAAGCCTCAAGAATAATCCAGTCCCTTAACTCAATGAACAAGTATGAATTACAGGAGCTTGGAATAGCTGGCAGAACTGAGACCATACTAGAGGTAAATCAGGTAATCACTAAGAGGAACCTAATGATATAGCTTGAGGAGAAGTGCCAAACAAATGAGCTAGCAATAGCTAGGTTCATGGTCAAATTTGATGTTTTGAGGGAGAAAGGTCTACCTAACCCATTGGTGATTAATGATAGGTTGATGCCACATGAAGACTATGATAAGAGAATCGAAGAAGTGGCAAAGGAACAAGCAAAAAGTTGCTCCATGAAAGGGATTCCTACAGGAAAAGTCCTTTACTAGACTTTTGAGAACCTCTTTTACCTCCAACATGAGCTAAAAAATATTTTTGTAAACAAGCTCACTTTTACAAAATACACAGAACCTGATGAAGTCTACAAAAGAATGGTAAATATTAAATTACGAAATGTAGAGACTTGGGAAAGGTTGATTGATTTTCTGTAAAAGTGCAAGGTAAACAATGAATACAGAACAGTGAAGGTAAAACAATAGATCAACTAAGTCAAAGAGTATCACTCAATGGTAGAGTAAAAGGACAGCTAGCATAGAGCAACAACCAAAGAGAGAAAGCAACAAAAGATAAAAACAACAAACAACAAAATCAATAAAAGAAGGGACATTAAGCCTTTTAGTCTCCTAGGTGTCTTTATCTTCTTGCATGAAGATATTTTATTTTATTTCAATAATTCCTAAAGCAGTTTAGGATATTTTGAAACAGTTTTTTGTATAAATAATTCCTAATTCAAAGTATAGAGTGTTGATTATTGAACATTTCTATAGTTACATTGATCTAAAACCTCAGAGTTTATTGTAACGTTATTAAGTCAACGGACTGGACTGAGTAATAAAGGCATTGCATTACAAGATTCATGTGTTGGGCCACTTCATTGAAGTATCTTTCATTTGTTAAATGGTTATTTTCTAAATTGTTTCGCATACATACGTGTTTTCCAATTTAAATGAAATGACTGAAATGTTACTAAAGAATTTGTTTAAGTACACTCTCTCTTGAACAATTATTCATTTTTATGTTTTCTTCTGATATCCATCGTATGGAATTCTTCATTGCTCCCTAGTTTCGATCGACCTCTTTCATTTCCCTCATTATCCGGTTTGAGGAATCCTTAACTGCTCCTTAATCCCAATTGAAAACCACTTCACCATCCAAACTAAAAGATCTGAATTTACTTAGCTACATTGCCCTGTGAACACTATCTTTAGAACTTGATTTAGTCATGTTTTCTTGACATTTGGACTCCATGGCCCAATGGTAAAAGGACACTTATCTATCCATATGAATCAGTGATTCCACCACCAAATCAAATCAAAACCCAATCAAGTTTAAATAACTAGCCTAAAATCAATCAACTCAACAAAGTCAAATCATTAAGACAAAGCCCTCTCTGAGCATTAAGAAGGCTAGATCCTAATCTCAAAAGTAGGTTTGTGGTTACCTCTATCATTTCTTTGAACACAACATGACAACCAAAGGGAAATTTTAGAGTGATAACAGGGAGGAAAAGGAAGCTGAGAAATATGGTGCTAAAGTAGTGGGAAATCTTATGAATTTGAAATAAAAGGGAAGGAGCGGATTCCAAAGAAGGGTGATTCTTTCAAAACAAATAATATTGATTTGACAAATCTAGACAAGCATCTAAGTGAGGTATGGATGAAATTAGAGGCTGAGAAGCTGAAGAGGAGTACGAAATTAACCTAAAAATCTGGGATATCATAAATATTGTCACCCAAGGCACATTCGTGACTATGTGAAGAGGAGTTTGCAATGGAAAAGATGTTGCAAGTATGTTTGAACAACGTAAACTTTGAAACGGGAACTCTAAAATCAAAACACGAACTCTATCCAAAAAACCCAAAAAAAATGAAAAACAACCCGAAAACGAAAAATGTTGATGATGGAGTAATGTTTTTTATTGGGATTTATTTTCAACATTTTTTGAATATGGCAGTAAAAGTCAATAAAACCAATTTTTTTTGTGGAAAAGACACCCTCAAAACAAAAAAGTGTTGATGTTGTCATAACGTCTTTTTTATGTAAAGTTTCAATGTTTTTTAGCCATGACATTAAGGATAAAATATCATGACTCCGAAAAACCTTAAAATTCCAATGATTTTCACGCATGACATTAAAGATAAAAAATCATGTCTCTAAAAAACCTTAAAATTCCAACAATTTTCAACCATGGTGTTAAATATAAAATATCATGACTCAAAAAATCCTTAAAATTTTGACAAATTTTCAACCATCGAATTAAACCCAAAGATCATGACTACAAAAAACCTTAAGTTTTCAACATATTTCAAACATGACATTATGAAAATTGTATGTTAATAAAACAATTTAAAAAATGAATATCTGAATGAAAGAGTCATTATACGAAGAGTAATTCTTTTTCAAATGCTAAAAGTATAACAACCTTAAAATCTTAGCTTAAAACAACTTGACACGTTGCAACAAAAATTTAAAAATCAACCATCAAATTGACACGTAGTGTAGGGGAACTGACCCATTGTAAGAAAATTTTAAAGACCAACCATGAAATTGTCACATTTGTGGGTTAGACTCGATCTATTATGACAAAAACTTTAAAATCAACTATCAAATTGACACATAATGAGATTGGGTTGCTATTTGAGGTTCGCTATGGACCCTACAGGAAAAAATAAAATACAAAAAATAATAATAATAAAAATGGAAAATTACAAAAGAAAAAAAAAATTAAACAATGAAAAGAAAACAAAAGAAACCTGTTTTTTAAAGTCAAACAAGTAAATAAAAAATTTATTGATCATTTAAAAAAACATTGCTTAAAAAAAAGAAAAAAGAGTT
The DNA here is from genome assembly GCA_000404065.3 of Pinus taeda. NCBI lineage: Eukaryota > Viridiplantae > Streptophyta > Pinopsida > Pinales > Pinaceae > Pinus > Pinus taeda. The sequence goes on from APFE030353994.1 coordinate 44,863, forward strand.
TTTGAGAAAAAGAAACTTAAAATAAAAAAAAAAAAAAAGTAATAACAAAGAAAAATATATCTTAACGTATAGACACCGGTAAAGAATAGACAAATATTAAAAAATATATAAAATACCCAAAAAAATGAACCTATAAATGATAAAAAAAAATGTAATATTATTAAAAATAAATTACAAATAAAAAATAAAAATACCAAAAGATTTCATAAAAGATACATAATTTAAGGAAAAAATATAATATAAAAATAAATTATAATTTTCATAACCTCATATATATATTAATTTAATTAAAACTTAAAAAAAAACATATAAAATAAAAAACTAAACAAATTAAATGATTAAAAAATTTTAATTAAAAAAATTAAAAGACATTAAAGAAAAGAATTACCGGCCTAACAGGCCCATGAGGTGGTGAGGGGGTGACGCGGTGGTGGAGGCCGATTCTCAAAATTGGCCTTCATCCCCCAAGGCCCATTGGACTTCGGAGGTGGGGGACGTGCAATGCCCCTCCTTGCTACCCTTGCGACCCAATGCGCCTAGGGGGTTGGAGGGCAATTACGAGAATTGGCGTACACACCCCTAGGCCACTTAGGTAATGAGGCTGGGGGGAAGGGGCTAGATGTGTCGCCACTCCTCCCCCACCCTTGTAACCGAATAGGCATAGGGTCCTCCCCTGTGTCGTTTGAGCTATGGGGATGGGGAGGAGGGGCATTACATGAAACCCCCTCCCCAACCCCCGGAACCCAATGAGTTCAGCAGGCTCGAGGTTGATTCTGAGAATTGGCTTCCATCCCCCTAAGCTCGTAGGGACGTGGGGGTGGGGAGGAAGAGGCACTGTACTGGGTCATGTGGGTGAGGTAGGAGAGGTGGTGCGGGGTACGGGGGGGTGTTACACACAACCCCCTCTCAACCATTGTCGTGACCCAATGAGTACAGCGGGGTGGAGGCTGATTCCGAGAATTGGCTTCCACCCCTCCCCGAGCTCGTAGGGTTGTGGGGGTGGGGAGGGGGAGGTGCTGCACTGGGCCATGGGCAGACGGGGGAGGCGTTGCGTGCAATAGCCATCCTACCTCACCCCATAGGGCACAACAAGCCGAGAGGGTGGATGTTGATTCTTGAAATTAGGCTCCACCACCCTGGGCGTGTGGGTCATGGGGGGGAAGGGGTGGAGGACGTTGCATGCAACCCTCTCCCCCACACCATTGCGGCCCAATGGTCCTAGGGGGTGGAGGGCTAATTCCGAGAATTGACACGCCACCCCCTTCCCCAGTTGGGCCAAGATTTTTATTTAATTATTTATGTTTAATGTTTTTATTTTTTTAAATAATTTTTTAATTTAATCATTATTAATTTTTTTTTTAAAGCTTTTTTTAATTACATTTTAAGATTTTGTTTTTTATTGTCTTTTTTTTAATATGAGTTTTGTTTTTTTTATCTTTTCTTAAATGATTTATTTTTGGAATTTTTTTTTTGTAATTTTTTATTTTTTTTGTTGTTTAAAAATATATAGTTTGAAATTTTTATTATTCATAAAGTTCATTTTTTTTTTTTTACATTTTATGTTGTTTTATTGGTCTCTTTTATATTATTTTTTTTCCATGTTTTTAATTTATTTTATATTTTAATATATATTTTATTCTCTATGTGATTATTATATTTAATTTATTTCTTTAGTTTTAGTTTTTTTTTTCTCAATATTTTAAATTTTGAGGCTTTTTTAGTCATGATATTTTTTGTTTTTGTTTATATAAATATATATATATATATATATATATATATATAATATAATTTTGTAGGCTTATTAGTCATGATTTTTTTTTTGTATATATATATATAAATATATATATTATATATATATATATATATATATATCGTAAAGTGTAATAAAACTTGAAAAAAAACAATTTAAAAAAATAAACAAATTAAAATTTATTAAAAAATAAAAAACATTAAAAAAAAATATCGACCCAATTAGGGTGGGTGACATGCAATGCAAGTCCTTGCAACCACTGCCACACCCTTGTGCCACTTGGGTCACGAGGCTTGGGGGGAAGGTGCTCGATGTAGTGCCCCTCCTCCCCCACCCTAGCAGCTAAACAGGCATAGGGGCCTCCCCTGTGTCGGTTGAGCCATGGGCGTGAGGGACAGGGGCGTTACACTCAAGCCCCTCACCCCTACCCCCGTGACCCTATGAGTTCAGCGGGGTGGAGGTTCATTCCGAGAATCGGCTTCCACCCTCTACGCTTGTAGGAACGTGGGCGTGGCGAGGGAGAGGTGCTGCACTGGGCCATGGGAGTGAGGTGGGAGAGGCGTTGTGGGGTGGGCAAGGAGGGTGTTACATGCAACCCCCCACCAGCCCACCCCCGCTGCCCAATGACTATAGCAGGGGTGGAGTCTGATTCTTTAGAATCCGACTTCCACCCCCCCCCCCCGCCCGTAGGGTCGTGGGGGTGGAGAGGGAGATGTGTTGCACTAGGCCGTGGGGGCGAAGGAGAGAGGCACTACATGCAGTACCCCTCCCACCTAACCCCCACGGCCCAAGAGGCCCAGGGGGTGGAGGTTGATTCTTGAAATCAACCTCCATCACCTTGGGCTTGTGGGTCATGGGGGAGGAAGGGGGGTGGAGAGGTTGAGGACGTTGCACACAATTGCCTCCCCCCACCACTGCGGCGCAAAGGGCCCAGGGGGTGGAGGGTCGATTCCGAGAATTGACCATCCACCGCCTTTGCTCGTTGCGCTGATATTTTTTTTTTATGTTTAATGTTTTTATTTTTTTAATTATTTTTTATTTAATCATTATCAATTTGTTTCTTTTAGCCTTCATTACATTTTAAGATTTTATTTTTTTATTTTTTTAAATATCGATATCATTTTTTTTCTTTTCTTAAATTATATGTATATTTTTCAAACATTTGGTTGTATTTTAAAAATTTTTTTCTTTAATTTTTTGTTGTTTTTTTTTAATATATTTTATTTTTATTTATTTATTATTTATAATTTCATTTTGTTTGTTTTTTTTAATTTTCTATGTTTTTTTACGGGTCTTTTTTTATATTTGTTTTTTTCCATGTTTTAAATTTTTTATATTTTATTAAATATTTAATATTCCTTGTTGTTATTTTTTTTTTATTTAGTTTTTTTGTTTAGTTTTTATTTTTCTCAATATTTTAATTTTGTGTTTTTTAAGTCATGATTTTTTTTGTTTTGTTTTAATGTTTAATATATGATATATATTTTTTTCAATTTTGTTATGTTTAATATATATTTTTATTTACTTATTAGTATTTTAAATTTTTTTTTTCTCAATGTTTTTTAATTTTTTTGTTTCGAATTAGACAACATGAAAAATGGTTAAATAATCAACATTTAAAAAAAATCGTGCATACTTAAGAACTTAAGCTTGAATCCAATTAATTCATATAGGTGTAGCTTTTTGGTGTAAAGGTAAGTTAAGAGAATGTACAAACCTCAACATCTTTCAAAATGAGGTTTTACCTATCATAGAAGGACTTCAAATATGATTTCCATATGAATAACAACCATATTCTGGAATTTTAAAAAGAAGGGTGGTTTCTACAAAAACTTTTTGTGTTACATCTTGTTTTCTTAGTGATAAGAATATCCTTGTCTTATACATTTTTCTTCCATATACTTGTTTTTGGTATTTCTATATGTGGTAAATATAACAAGGGAAGTCCTAGAATGAATGAAAAACATGATGGTGAAGTTTATTATCTAAAATGGTCAAGTTTTTATGATTAACCCAATGGATATTAATTGAAATAGCATGATAAGACTTGAATTTTTGTGATGTTCATGGATACTGTAATGTTGCATTGTTCATATAATATAAAATGTCCATTGGTTGTTTTTTTCGCATGTATGAAAAATGAGACTAAAACTAATTTAACACTTTAATGTGATCTCGCACCCATACACTATTATAGTGTGCACTTATTTACTTCATTTTTTGTAACTCGTTAAAATTAAAATCAAATATAATCTTCCTTAAAAGTGTAAAGCTCAAGATCACACCATAGTGAAAGGAATTATTAATTTAGGTATATCCAATAATTTTCCAAAGTTAAAAATGAAAATTAAAAAAAAAATACATTGATTACATTTTTTTCAAACTTTGGACTGTCAATCTAATCAGTATGACGAAATTGTCATAGAAGGAAGAGAGATTAATAAAACTCCATCTTGATGGAAGTGAAAGTTCCATTTTATTGTTGAGACTTTGATTACAATAAAATAGTGTATCTTAAACTTTTAGCCCATTAGCTCTTTTTAAAATAGGACAAAAACATTCATAACACCTTTTTATTTTCCAAGAGAGTCAAAGTTCCATCTTATTGTGAACTTGATCATGAAATATCCATCCAAAATACTTTATCTGTCAAGTTTATACACATTTTAAGAGAACCCAAAATATTCGGTTTTCTTAAAAGTTAGTGGAAAAACATTATGAAAATTTCCTATGAAGGGTTTCCGTTGGTTTATAATTTTTAAACTCGAAATTATCCCTTCACTTGTTAAAAGCTAGATTTTATATCCATAGACTGATACCCCTGGCAGCTAACGCATTGTGGGTATGCCAGCTCCTGCAGTGAGCTAGGGATTATCACTAAATTACCGAAGTCTCTAAAAATATTGACGATGGAAGGTAAATATGGTGTTCTGATCAAGCATTTTTTAAAAACACATTTTTTTTGGGGGATTCTAGTGGGTAGATGGCTCTGGTTATTTAGAATTCAAACAACCATAGAAACAAATGGAAAAGGTTGTGGAAATTGAACGGTCCTTGATAAATTCCATTACTAGTGATCAAGACGCTCTTTCTGAAATACTCTCATGGATTCAATCTCTCTGCTTCAATGTGCCTTTTACATCAAACCCCAAGTCCGTGCAGAAAAATCTCAGCACCACCACCATTCCATCATTTGTAGTTTTCTTCCTAAATTATATAAGATCTCACACATATCCTTTTATGCAATTTTCTATCATTGAATCCAAATAGAATGTTATTCCTTGTGCGCCATAGGAAAACTCAGAGCAACAGAACAGAGCCAAAACACGGCTTTGGGGAAAAAAATAAGATGTTGGAAGCTAGGAGAAATGGAAGTAATAGATGCATCATCTCCACCAAAGTTATTACATCCACTTCGCCTAAAGTCTAGTACGAAGATGAATTTCCATCCTTAGGTTCAATTCCCGTAAAATATACCGAGAAAACATGGAAGCCCAATGCAAGGCAGGTCAAATGAAGGGTCTTACTTTATATTATTTAATAAAATAATTGTTTAATTGTGCTTGCCTTTTCAATTTCATGTTTATTTTTCATTTTCAAGAACAAAAACCCATATAAGCCATATTCCAAGATTCATATTTGGAAGCTTATCATTCCATATATGCAATGTGGACTTTTGAGCCCTCTAGGTGCATTCTATGACTGATTTAGATAGGTATCCGCTTGTGTCCATATTTAATGCATCCAACATACCATTTAGATTTAATACACTATTACATTCACAAAATTATCACCCACATAAAGAGTTGATACATTATCTCCAACTCTACCCGAGCTATAGAATGCACTTGAATTCATTTAGTCCAAGGAATATCGAGACCACGGATTTATTTACTAAGTGGCTTAGCTTTTTTTATGGATTTTTCATATGTGGCAGTGTGAGAAAAAAGTCATTTTATTTGTGTTCATTTACTGCATTTTATCAATAGTTAGTCAATATATTGTTTATTCATATTTAGTCCCAAAACTTTATGATGGTGATCTTCCATAACTTTGTTACTAAATGCACTATGATTTCTGTATAGGTAAAAATAATATGTTTGACTTCAAATAATCATGCCAAAATCTCTTTATATTTTTATGTTTGGAAGATGGTAAAAATAATTGAACTACTAATTTTTGAAGGGCTATTTTAAACTTTACTGTTCAAATGACATTTGTAAAAAATATATTGCATTAAACGTTTTACTGGAATTTGTTGACAAAATTTCTTAAACTGCATTCTCTGGATGCAAAATAAGCATAGATGGGTCGTGGAGGCTTCAAATTTTACCATTGATATTTAATTTTGATACTAGCCCAAAGCATATTTAAATCATTTATTTCTATTTATTTTCATTTATAGGCACGAGGGGTGAATCCTACACCTATGGTAACACCAAAAGTAGACAATTCTGTTATTATGAACTTTCAGTCATTTAAGGAATCAAAGTTTCAAACAAGCTCAAATATACCAATGCCTGTGCTATTGAAAGTTTACATGGGTGTTCTTATGGATCACTTCAATAAACCAATGAATTGCATGAACAAATATAAAGACGAGGCACCATACGAGGAGGATGTTATGGAACATAGGTAAGTTGCTTGTTCTGAAAACCATTGTGTAGTTGTTTAAATTATTATGGAAGATGGAAATAGTGTAACATCAAATTCTAAGGTTGCAGGTCTTTTTCCAGAACTTGTTGTTTCTAGTGGAGAAGCTCAATGGGCTTCAAAATATGCTCATTTAAATCCTAGCATATACTTGAACTTGTTTTCTAGTGAGCTAAAGAGGCTTGCAACAGTGGATGCAAAGCTCCTTGTGAATAAGATAGTCCATTCCTTGATCATAGAGATCTACTTTCTACTATTCCTTCTGTGATTGGAGGATGTCATATTTTTGGAAAGACAGGATCAGTTAGCTAGCATAAAAGACAACTTGCGTGTAACTGGAAGATTATTCGTGGATTGCAAAGGGTGCTCATTGTATGCCGGCAAGGGACTTGAAAAAATCGGGAAACTCCTGGATTGTTGTATGATAATAATTTCATTTATTTAATGCTTCACCCACATGTATTTGACCCCCAACTACAGTTGTAATGAAGCCCTTTGTTAGGTTATTATGGCTAATGGTTTTTGTTTACATAACTAGTTTATGTGCTTTTCTATATTTGTGTTTTTGCTAAGAGTTATGTTGGACATTCTTTGTAGTGAGAGAGAAACTCCTTCCCACCCTTATTGAACAACCTACAATTTCACGTCATTCACAAAGTGTCATTACTAGAGTCACCCAACAAATCTATGATTGGAATATTATCAAATCGATCACCTATAGTCATGCCTACATCCTACATCTCTAAAATGTCAATCTAAGAGAGACTCACGGAATAACTTCAGGACTCTAAGTTGTTGCTTGGCTTTCATATTTTACAACCCATTATTTCTCTGGGTTCTTTGTAGATTTTTCTTGACAAGACATTTTTTTGTTGCATTTTTTGGGAACATAGCCCAAAAAATAGACAAACAACTGCGAGTTGTGAAAGGATCAGTTTTATTCTATCATAGGAGAGGATATTTTCTCACAGAGTGCCTTTGGATTTGTTGCATTTGGAAAAGATAATGATGCCTACAAAAAGCTAGAAGAAAGTGTTCAAAGCTTCTTCAAATTATCGATGACTATGAATTACCCCTGATTTTTTAGTAAGTTAATACAGTGCTAGGAGTTATGACTTGTGGCAGTTGTAATTGTCTAGTGATAATTAACACATCTATAATAGCTCTGATATTCAGCTTTGCAATTTTAATATTGCAGAGATTTTTGTTGAGTAGTAACTATAGGTAAGATTTTAATAGAAAATGTTCTTTCTATAAAGTACTCTGGTTTACTTTTGGGAGAGCAGAATATAACCCACAAGGGTTTGCATTGTGTGGCATTTCATTGTTTTTATTATTCAGGAATATATATAACTTATTTTACAGGCATCTCCATATGGAGAAATGGACCCAAAAGTTACTGGCTTAGCATGCAATGATACTACAAAGTTATAGAAGTTGCATGATTCACTAACATCTAAATGCAGTAGCCAACCTCCAACTTTTGTGCAAAACAGAGGATCTCGAGGGCTAGGTACATGTGATACATATCATGTACTTTCACCTGGAAATTCTTGGACCAAAGCTAAGTGCTTGTAATCCCCCAAGTTATTGTTGTCACATGCATCTAAATAGATTTAAGAAAATGTATACTTTCAAGAATATTTGCACGAAGGATTTTCAAAGTCATCTCCCCATTCCACAATGATATATGTCTTGCTTCTAGAAGGAGTTGATAGTGATAGACTGAACAATAAATTTTCATGGTACATTAGATTAAAAATATGTAGTTTAACTAGAAATATGTAGTTCATGGTACCTTACATTTGATTTTGATTCTTATAGATAGCCTAGAAATAAGAACGATGTTATCAATTTTCAACTATATTGATTGACATTTGAAATATAGGCTTCCACTTTACTCTTAGGATGCAACATATATTAGCTCAGGTTTCATACAAAGGGTCATTTTTATGAAGTCATTAAGTAGCTTAATGGGATAGGTATTTGCAAAATTTGTAGCTACAAATTTTGAAAATCTCAAAATGTCATTGTTCTATCTGCATTTTTTTGTACTTTAAAGCCTTGTTGTTTTTGTAAAATCATTTGAAATCTTGTTGCATTCAGATTCATTTTCGTTTATCCATAAGTTGGATCATTGCCACTTATTCCTTTAGGTTCAAGCCATGACCTCCCAAATTTTGAATGTGTTATGCCTCCTCCCATTGATTTATTTGAAGAACTAGAGAATGCTCTAGTGCATGGATCACTGTCATTAGTTCTACCCTAGATCCTTGATTTCGTACAACTTATGAAGATAAGAAGCATGAGATTATGTTTTGAATTTTGATGAATTCATGAATCTAAATTCCTCTATTTCTATATATGACATGTCAACAATGCATACTATAGCAGGTCATCCTATGTCAGGTGTCAAAGACATACTTTGAACAACTATTCGCTTCACTAAAAACCCTGTATTCTGTAATTTTCTTTCTCATTAAACTATATTTCTTCAAAATCCTTTAATATGATGAATCCGCTACTTTAAATATTAATGAAATATCATCATGAAGAATCAATATGCATTGTTATTCTCTTGGCTATCCAAGCAAGTAGTATGTGCATTCTTGTTACATTAGGCAGCTTCTTCAAGGACATGGGTATGTTCAAATTTGATGGTACCTGTTTGAGAAAATCTATATCAGAAATAGACAATGACCATGAAAGGTAGATTGAGCACAAATAATACAATCAATTTCTATAGAGGAGGTGATCAAAACAATGTGATATGTAGAGGCATTGACAGAGTGCTTGGTATAATTGACACAAGCTACGTTCAACATTGTTCCCAATTCTCATGGTAACAATGATTTCTTGACCATATGATGGATTTTGACTAGTGATAGCAATAAATTGGGGATGATTTCTAGATTTTTTCTTGTGTGTTATTTTATTCTATTTTCACCCTATATCATGAATATTTGATATGCTTGGCAGGGTGTGTGGTCTACTATTTTTGTAGCTAATAAGAGACAAAAATTCAATCAGGATGTCCACTATAATATCATGGTACTTATGTTCGTAAAATTATACCAATTCAAAATATAAGGCTAGGACAACTATTCCATATTTCTAACAACACAATTGAACCTACTATCATCAAAAATAGAGTGGATATTGATAAGGATCAGCTTAAGATGAAGCTTCATTTTTTCTATCATGGTGGATTGACATTTCTGAGTATTCTTTAGGCAGTGATTTCTAAGTCTATATTGCTTCTTGTTAATTATGAAACACATATTTTATTATTTAACTAAACTGGAATAATATGGTATTTTACAGCACATGTTTCTTGATTAAAGGCCACATCTTCAAACGACGGTAGACTTTATAGTAGACACCGTTACAATTAATTCAACTCATGAAGCTTCCCGGGAGTGTGTTCCATAATTTATAGGAAATGAACTTAATAAAATGGAAATTTCGATTATCGATATGCTCCCTAGCCTTTGTTACCTACAAATATTTGAAGACTTTGAAAAGAGGTTCAGTGCAAGCATTTTTGAAGCAACCACTAAACATGTAAGACTTTGATTTTTTCTATTGGAGGGGAACTAAGATCGTATTTTCATAAATATACCATTGGTATGGTGCTCAATAATATTAGTAATTACTTCTAGATAATTAGTATTACTATTCAGAGGGTTCTATTGATTGTTGTTAACTATGCAAAAAATAACTTTGCTAAAAGAACACTTTAAGTTGTCTTTAAGTTGTTTCTGCATTAGCTTCTCCCAATGAATCTCCATATGTTTGAAGTATTGTTATAGGTATGTTGTAGTTCCTTAGTTGTATTTTTTATTAGCTTTTGTGGTCTTTCTAGCTTTTGGAAACTAATTTTGCTAGTACTTAGGAATTGAGATACTCTTGTGTTTTGGAACAGATATTTTATGGAAATTAAACATCTTAAATAATCTTGAACCTTCACCTTATAAATGAGTATGCTTTAATTTTTCTATACCCAACCCATCTTGTATAATTCTCGGAATTTATTTACTGATGACATCATAAAAAGCTTCTTCTGGGGCAACTATTATTGCACTTGGTAAAAGAATTCTTGCTAATAGTTATAGTGAGATAAGAAAGAATATTACTAGAGTAGTTGATCATTGGCGAAGGAAAACACAAAAGAAAATTATTAGGTGTTGGGAAGGGTAAAGAAGGAGGTAGCCATCCAATATCATCTATTTCAAGTGCCGATGTTTTACTTCCCAATGCATTAATATTGTAGCCAACGTAAAAGATAAGGAGGCAAATTTTGTTTCCTCTTCTAGCATCCCTTTTGTATAAAACTATTCTAAAAATGCAAAGGCACATATGATTCTTCATCCAGTACAAATATACATAGGTTCTAAGTGGAAACTTCATTTTCTAGCTTGTAGGATGGAAGGAAATACAAGAATAAACATTGATGATAATTATTTCAAGGATCAAAATATTATGTGCTTTTTCCATCAAGTGTCATCTTAGAAATTACATGGAACTCTTTCAAATGAAAAAAAGGATTTTTTTGTGGATTCATTGTTCATATACATGTATTCTAATTGAAAACACCTTAACTGAACTGTACAAAGAAGTTCCTATAAGAGGATTTGATGCAGTTGTATTGAAACCTGAAGAAACAAAAATTAGTTGCATCTTGCTATATAAAACAAAACTTGTCTAACTCAGGATTGAAATTGGCTTAATATGTCGTTCTTAGGTAGGGCCTCGTTCTAAGGTAATTTGGATTACCAATACACCAACGTTGCTTGTCATTGTTGGTTCTTGTTCTTTTGTACCTTGCTCCAATGCTTCCTCATTTTCTAGTTCAATACCCTAGATAACATTAATGAAAGTATCATACTTGGAGCCCAATTGGTGTAGATTGAGGCCTCTAAAGGAAAACATTCTCTTGAAGCCTTATTTTCTCAAATTCACAAGCCAGTGGCTCCTCATGTGATCATTGATATTCAAAGTTTTGAGATGATATGCTGACATCTTCTAGTGGATCAATGTTAATTTTCAATTAGGAACAATGATTGGTTCCATGACTATAGTATGATAATTTTCACATGATAAGTTTGTTGGACTAGCAAAGGGTGTTGATAAATTTTTCATACCCTATATGTCTAGAAGGATATGACCTGTATTGAAATCTTGGTCCCAAGGGTTTGTGAAACCCTAGAACAAGACCTAGAATGCCAAATGATACAAGGTTAAAACTTAATTGTATAGGTCCGATGTAATGGAAATATTAAAAAGCTTGAATTCATCAAGATCAATGGGAAAAAGATGAGAGTGGAAAATTCCAGTTGAAAGAAATGGAGGACACAAAAGAGATTGTAGAAGAAAAAAATATTTTCTTAGCAATGGGATTTATTGGACTAGAAAAAGTAAGCTATATTATTCTAAGCATCAAAGATAATGTTAAGGTGATATAAAACTTTAAATTTATATTGATAAGCACAACCTAATGATTTAAGTCCAATTTGAATTTAGTTGATGACATTCATTGTTGGACTATGATTTCTTCTTTAAAAAATTGAGTAATTCAATGATATTGCAACCTTCCCTATCCATAACATTGAATACACATATTTTTAACATCTATATTATGTGTCTAAAATATACTAGACATATACACCATATTTTCTAGACTTACTCCATTTAACTCCTCACTCAAATTTTAGATTCTTATTTGATTTGACATATTATTACATAGAAACTTGATTTGGAAAGGGATAAGAGGTCAAATTTCAAATCCAACTTTGGTGATTTTTGTAATGAGTGTTGATGCTTAGAAGTTGAAATTATACCTTGCTACTATAAAAGGAGCAGCATTGAGATGCTTCATGGGATTAGGCTCTACTACCATTCATATGTGGAGCAACATGAAAGAGACATTTCTATGTAAGTATTAGGATTATTGTAGAACTAGGGATTTGAGGGAAGAAATACTCAAGATGACACAAAAGGAGGAAGAAATCCTAGAGGACTATGTGGAGCGATTCCATTACAATTTGCAGAGATCTAACACAGTGACTTAGATCAATAAATATTGAAGACCATATTCATAAGGGGAATGAGAGATGGCTACCTTGACACCCTGAATCTATTAGGGAAGGGGGACATATCTCAGGAACCTTTTCTCGAGATAGTAAATCTTTGTTTTATATGCTCCAAAGCATCATCAAAGGGGAGAAGCATGGTATGAGATTCCTATGCTCGAATACATAACTCTACAAATAGTGGTGTGACCCGGGTGGAAATCGGAAACTTGTTCGAAAATATTAAAACCAATATTCCCAGTACCCTGTCTACTCAAATAATGACAACACAAGTGAAGAAAGACATGGTTGATGCATCCTTAGCTATGTTCTTCCTAATATGCAAAGACAAGCATTCTCGTAAGGAATGTAGGTTAAGCATCATCAACATTTGCAACATCTGATATATAGATCATTCCACAAGTCATTTCCCGGAGCTTCCTAGATTAGAAATCATGCGTAAGGAATCAAGCAAGGAGGATCAGTCTTCCTCCTTCATTAAATCTAGGAAACCATGGCAATCATGACCCCCATGTATTCCTCAAGACTTCCCTTCTTTCAATACACATAATTCTCAGAAATTTCCATGGCAATACTTTTCCCCTCCTTCGACACAATATCCTTCACTTGGGAATCAGTGGTATCCCTCATAACCTTTCCACTGCCCACCATCGCAACCATATCCTTGTACTTGGAATTTGAGAGGAAATTCCCTAGGACCAGTTCATCCTGTAATACCAGTACAACAACAGTTGCAACTACCACCTCTTCAAACACCTATTGCTACACCTTCTATACGACCCCAATTACCTGTGTAACCTAACCCTAACCCAAATAATAAGGTAGCCCAAAACATTGATCCCTCGGCTACCTTTCAGACTTACTGTATCACTGTTGTCAGGTATAACGAAATCCATCTTTGGTAAGGGAAAGTGGTTAACCCAAAACTCTCCTAGGATATAACTGAAGAAGAATGTGAATCACCCAGGGGAGGTTCTACGGATTTAGAGGCTGTTGTCACAAATCTAGCGGATTGTTGTGCCTGTAACAACCAACTTGAGTAATGATGATACATCTATAACAAATGATTTGAATATAACAACTAAATATGCTCCATATCCTCGAAGTCTAGTAGAAATTGGTATGACTTCACACGTAGAATCATATTTTCTCAAGGAGTTGAGAAACTTACACATCCAGACTCCTCTATTATAGCCTATCAAAGATGTGTATGTTTATGAAAAACTAGTAAGGGATCTATGTGTTAAAAAGCCTGGAAGGAATTCTAAGGACCCTGCTACTATTCATGTGATGGGAAAGTTATCCGAGTTGATGATTGATCAACCCCTTTTGACCAAATAAAATGATCCATGGAATCCTTTTGTAATTGTTTACATCGATGGAAAACCCATTACCAATAAATTGATTTATTTAGGGGCATCAATTAATGTCATTACGAAAGAACTCTTCATCACCATAGAATTACATGGACTAAGACACACACCTGCAGTGTTGGAATTAGAAAATAGGTCCCATGTCAAACCCGAGGGGATGATAGAAGATGTAGTGATTACAATAGATTCTTGGCGATATCCTATTGAATTCCTTATTTTACAAACTAAATCGAACCTAGGGGGGCATCCTTCAATCTTAGGAAGGGCATGGCTTACCACCATAGATGCACTCATAGGATGCTAGTCTAGGTCTATGATGATTTTTTATGGCCAAGCTACCAAGAATCTTAGCCTTTATCCCCTAGAAAAACCAAATACGGATTCGGGAAATCCTTGTGGGATTAATTTGAATCCATGTCATATCACTCACAACCACTTCTCAACCTCGAGAAGGCACAATACTTTAAGAATGAAATGAAAGATGATATTGTAAGTGGCTGTATTAGTAATTCACTTTTTGTTACTTCCATTGAAGACTCGAGGGGGGAGGATGATGTAGAATATTGAGCCTTGAACAAATGAAGAACACTCCAAGTATTAACATCATTCCTCTTCAAATAGAACTAGGTAAATAACTTAACGTCAATTCAAAGTTGACTACTGAGCAAAAATGATTGTTGTTATAGTTGTTACAAAAATACAGAAAGGCGTTTGCATGGGATTATACAGATATGAAGGTTATATATCGCAGCCTATGCACTCATCACATCTATTTGAAGGATGGTTGCAATCTACTAAGACAACTGCAGTGACGCATGAACCATGCATTGAAGAAGGTAGTAAAAGAAGAATTGTTGAAACTCATGAATGCCAATTTCATTTATCCCATTTCTAACAGTGAATGGGTGTATCTGCTTGTCATTTTCCCTAAAAATAATAGAAAGTAGAGGGTCTGTGTGGATTATAGAGAACTTAACAAAGGCACTCAAAAGGACCATTTCCCCTTTCCATTTATAGACCAGGTCCTTGATAGCCTGTTCGAAAAGGAATTTTTCACATTTTTAGATGGGTTTAGTGGGTACAACCAAATACAAATTTCCCTCGAAGACCAAGATAATGTGACCTTTACTTGCCCTTGGTGAACTTTCACATACATGGTTCTTCCTTTTGGACTCTGTAACGTGCCAAAAACTTTCCAAAGGGTGACACTGGGAATTTTCTTGGATCTTTGAATGGTTGTCTAGAATGTTGCATGGATGACTTCACACCCTATGGGGATGCCTTCGAAATAACATTAGTTAATTTGGGAAAAGTATTAGAAGGATCTGTATAGACAAATGTTGCTTTCAGTATAGAGAAATGTCACATGATGATGAATGAAGGGATCATGCTGGGACATCTTATTTCAGTTGACGGGATCAAAGTGGGCGCTGCTAAGATAGAGGTAATCTCAAAAATCCCAATCCCCAAGACCCATAAAGAGGTACATAGTTTCTTGGATCATGCAGGGTCCTATAGGAGGTTTATAGAAAAAAATTCAAAGATTTCATGCCCTTTATTTTATTTACTTATTAAAGATGCAAAGTTTGTATGGGAAGGAAAATGTCAGTAGACCTTTGCGAAATTAAAAGACTGTGTATCAACAACCCCTATTTTGCGGGGTCTGAACTGAGATCTACCTTTCCATATACCTATGGACACATCTAATACTATTGTTAGAGCTAGTTTGGGCTCGCTAGAGGAAAATAAACCATATTCCATTTATTATATAAGTAAAAACTTGACTCCGAACTCAATTACACAGTGATCGAGAATGAATTCCTTGCAGTAGTCCATGCCATCAATAAATTTTGTCACTACATGATAGGATATCAAGTGTTTTTACATAGTGACCACTCTGTCATTGATTTTTTGATGAAAAACCAGTCACTAATGGTAGGATTATACGACGGTTATTGTTGTTACAAGAATTTGATATATCTACCCTAGATTTACCTGGGAAAGATAATGTGGTAGATGATTTTCTTTCCATGTTGAATGTTCATAGTGAAAGCATACCTATTGAAGATTCTTTCCCAGATGAATATCTTTTTTCTATTTTAGTTCACTCATCATGGTATGTAGGCATAGCTAATTATTTTGCTGCAGGAAAAATTCCCCAACACCTATCCTACAGGGAAAAGTGAAGGATCATTCAACAAAGTGCTAGATACTCATGGATAGAAGGAAATATCTATCACACTGGGCCAGACCATTAGATCAGAAGATGTTTAAGGGAGGATGAATTTTTTTATATCCTTTGAGCTTTTCATGAGGAAGCTTCTGGAGGACACTTTGCAGATAAGATAATAGGATACAAGGTGCTCTCAACAAGATACTATTGACCCACAATATTCTAGGATTCTAATAAATTTGTGAAAGGATGTGACAACTTACTGCAATCAAACAAGATTTTGTTGCGACCTCAAATAGTTTTGGAACCATTTGAGAAATGGGCCCTAGATTTTGTAGGACTAATTAACATGCCATCTCAGTAGAAATCATAGCAGGGACTATGTCACAAAATGGGTTGAGGTGAAAACATTAACCAGAGCTACAAAGAAGGTTGTTTCTGACTTATTGCTTGAAAATATTTTTGTCTGCTTTGGAGTACCCAAACAAATAGTGACAGATGAAGGCCCCTAGTTTACATGACATTTGATTCAAAACCTATTTGAAAAATAAAAAATATTGCATAGAATCACTTCGCCTTATGATCCGCAAGAAAATGGCCAAGTGGAAAGCACCAACAAGGTTATTGAGGGAATTCCTACATGGATCGTATCTAGCCATAGAAGAAATTGGACTGATAAACTTGTAGAAACATTGTGGGCATACTCGACTACATGGAGGAATACTATAGGGTTCTCACCATACGAATTAGTGTATCGTAAAAATCCTCTGTTTCCTATGGAATTTGAAATTAAGACATTAAGAACATTGCTACAAGTGAATTTGGATCTGGAAACAACAGTTGAATTATATTAATGAATATCATGAGAAATAGTTAGCTACCATTAAACAAATAGACATTGTCCAACAACAAAGAGCTAGGTGGCACGATAAATTCATTAAAAAGAAGAAATTTGAAAAAGGATATTGGGCACTATTGTATGATTTAATATTTAAGGATTTTAAAGAGAAGCTCTGCACCAGGTGGCTAGGTCCTTATGAAGTTGGCAGAGTCTATCATAATGGGACTATAAATTTTGTAACCATTGACAGTGCTAGGACAATATTGTTTGCTAATGGGCACCGTCTTCAGCTAGATCACAAACCCACTTCAAAGGTATCCTTCATCAACATTGTCAAGCATTCTGAGCTTCAGGTTACGAAGGCAGGGGATAATTCCCATGTGCTACCAATTTTTTTATTTTCTAATAAGTATAACAACCAAAAGCCAATTTCTATTGGCAGCTGTTACAGCCAAACAATTATATTTAATATATCTATCTATCTATCTATCTATCTATCTATCTAATCTATCTATCTATGTATCTATATCTATGTATCTATGTATCTATGTATCTATGTATCTATATATATATATATATTATATATATATATTATATATTATATATATATATATATATATAATATATATATGACTGTGACAAACCTCTCCTGGGGCACAGAAAGACTGATTGTGACAGCTGAAAACCACCATGTGGCAGTTGTTGCACATCTCTTTTCCTTTCTAACAACATTATGTAACTCATGCACTTTCTATTTTTATGTTGTTATAGGTTCTATTAGAAATTCTTTTTGTAAGTATTTTAAAGAATCATGTAAATAAGAAATGGTTGTAGAAATAATGTCGAAACTAGATCTGCTATTACATGTAATAACTGTCAACTTGTATGTAGTCACATCAGTGAAATTTTCAGTCATAATATAGAAAGAGAGAGTATTCATCAGTGCAATCTCATGGGAGAATTTCATACAACTGGCACATCATCACTAGAATTAATTATATCACTAATCCTTGTCATCACTCCTTTATTTCCACATCATGTCAGGTACATCATGCAAAGGTATATCACTTCTACCCTCTATTTAACAATCATGGCAATTAATATGGTATCTCTTTAACGACCAAGGGCGAACGTCACATTAAACTCGAGGGAGAGGACGAGTCATTTCATAATCTATGATCTCGAATTTAAAAATCTGGTAATCATTATTGAAACCTTTTCATAATTATCCCTTTATTTCGATCATGCCAAGAATTAAAATGCATTTAAATGCTAGATATCCATGATCGAGGCCAATAATGAAACCATATAGTCTGCAATATGATCATACCTAACCAAAAATCCTCATTTTATTGCCTATTTCACTGCCTTAACATCAACCTCAGTGAAGCATTGCACCCTCATTCCAAATTTCTCGGAGCAAGAGAAGAGCACAGAGTGTTGGGGTAGATATGGCACGAGAAGTATTTTGACAAGATCCCAACTCGACTGAAGCAATGGGGAATTTCCCTGAGGCATGCCAAGTCTTCAAGGAAGCGGGTGGGTCCAAATTTCTCTTATGACTGAAGGGATTAGAGGAGTTGGCAGCCATGGAATTCGCATGGAACTTGCATAGGAACCAGACGGTTGTTTAGGGGCTAAAGCTAGAAGTGAAAAAAGAAGTAATTTCCTGTGTGACATCAATACAGATTGTGGGGAAATGGTGTGTTAGAAAAAAAAGCAATGACCCCTCTCTTAAAGCATAATTCCTCTAAGGAGAAGAATAGTTGGAGAAGAAGGGTAGGTGAATTGACAAATCGTTAATCCCTTAGGTGTGTGGAGATGTTTCCCTATAGATTATCAAGTACATTACCTATGAAGGAAGGGAAAAAATCATGTTTTACTTCCATTTTTCACTGCTAAACCACCTGTAGCACATGAACTTGGTTAACCTTCCATATTTCTTGTTAGAAAACATCAGGCACATGTCGGCGGATGTAAAAATTGTTGCACACCCAGAAACTTATGTCACCAATCACGGTGTTATTAAATTGATCATACTGGATGCATTGGAATGTAAGGCAGGAGTTGGGAAGAATCCATCAGTAGAAATAAAAGGACCTCTTGCAAGAGACGAACTGAAATTCCTGACGCCCTAAAGGAAGTAAGGGAGACTAGAGAATGAGGCTAATCTTCGGAGTGTAGGATCGAGAAAAGATCAGTGAAGAAGTCGATAGGTGACAGGATACTGAAGAAAAGGGTAAAAGTTAGTTCACGGGCAATACCTTCACCTTCATCCATTAAAGAACCGAGCAAGGATCCGGGGAAGCAGAAAGAAGGGGAACAACCCATCTAGAAGAAGACACTCTACCACATAAGGATGAGACTCAATATTTGTTGCTGAAAATAAAACATTTAGAAGAAGAAAATGAAAAATTGAGGCATAAATTAGAAGGAAGTGGAGTAGAAGCAAGGGTCCGAGGCCTCAATACCTTAATAGAAGCAATGCAAAGAATGAGGGTGGATTCTGCATGAGGTCCTGTGTGTGTGGCATGCACCATAAACCTAGAAGAAACTAGATACAAAATCTATGTTGTGAGCACCATCTAGATGGAAACTCAGACCGAACCCTGGGAACCTCTTACATAAGAACCTCTTGATGATGCTCCTGATAGACAAGAACCAAGAGCTAAAACAGAGCATTCCACGGGTAGCGACCCGGGAGCTGATACAAAAGAACCTGTTGATGCTACTATTGTTAAACAAGAGCCAATAATAGAGGCAGCAGCTGCCTAGGGACGAAAATAAGAGGATTCTACATAAGAACCCGTTAATGAAGATGTTGTTACACAAGAACCAACAGCCGAAATGGAGGAGCTCAATCCTTGGTATGCTCTTACAGCCCCAACTGATATTGCATGTGAAGTTACAGAGGGTCTTGAATTAGGATCATGTTCACAGAATACTGTATTGATATCAGAGTTGCAGAAGTGGAAAAAACATGCACTCTTGTTGCAGGAAGGAGTGATCTCATTGGCAGCAGACTAGAAAGTAGCGAACTCGCTCATGTAGAAATGGGCTAAGAAGGAATTAACAGAAAAATGGTAAAGATGGGAAGAGGAGGTAGTTATGAAGAATAAAGTAGAGCAGTTGTAGCTGTTGCAGCAACAACTTCAGGATTAAACAAATGATAAACAAAAGTTGCATGAACGCACCCTAAATCTGTTAGGGTGTAGAAGAGCTTCTCCGTCCTACCCAGTTCTTTTGTGGGAATGATTTTTCTTGTTTCAATTGAATGCGGTCTATGAAAATATACTGTATTTGGGTAGTTCTACCTGAAACCGCCTATTGTTCATACATTAATCCCACACCCAAATGTTAACCACTGTTGGTTAAAAACCAAAAAACCACCCTTTTTAGCCTTTTCATTGCTATTCCATTGCCAGCAACCTTTGCCGGCCAATTCTAAACCCCAAAGCTCCGCTCAACAATTTTAACCCCATTTACGACTAGAATACGCTAGAGACTCCAATTTGAAGTAACATAAAGACTACTGAGGCCTCAAAAATCCTCTGCTGCTCCCACAAAACCCTCGCTACACACCTAATCATCATTTTCCAGGTATTCCTGAAAGTTTTAAATAGAGGAGGAATGACCTGTTATAGAGTTTTATAGGGTTCATAAAACTCTATAACAGGTCATTCCTCCTCTATTTAAAACTATCCTCACCTATATGGATTCATTATTCTTGAAAGTACCAAAAAGGCCCTGTACTTAAAGCTCTGCATAGTATTTATAAAATGTTAAATAATTGAACTAATTAAAAAACATTTCCAAACTAAAGAAACCCATTGTGCATCCAAACACCCTTTCCTACAGACTGTATTTGCTTTTACACTATTCCACAAGTCCTGAGCTTACTCCTTAAGCCATATAGTAATTAATTCAGTAAAATAAAAAAAACTATGGCTTCCCAAAGCATTCTGAATGAAAACCCTTGCAAACCCCTCACCTAGATATTGACCACCTCTCATTGGCCAACAAAGATTTCCAAATTAAAGACATAGTTTCCCCTAGCCATATATTGAAATGCCACTATTGGAGTAAAGACAAATTCCTCAACCACAGTGATGATATTCAGTTATGGGAATCATATTTTCCAAAATACTTGTTCCCATAGGTATACCAGTTCCCTGAAATCATCCACCTATGCCAACTTTGCTATATCCCATGCGAAAGAGCCATAGTCTCTCCTAACTAGCATATTTTATTTACAATCACTATAGAGTTAATAAACCAAATGTTGCAAATCTAGCCAAAGCCAAATGAAACCTCATTTTCTATTAAACCCTACTTCAACTATACTTGAAGCGGGATCTTCCCAAGAGGTCTCAAAATTTTTAGACTTTCATCCTAGAAGAAGCTCATATTCCTACAGACAGTCCTCCATACTTCGCCACCATTTTCTCTGAGAAGGCCAGACAGATTGTCACCATGGTGTATTGTATTCTAGGATATACCACTGATGAGCATGTAGACGAGCCTATACTTGCTTTCCTTTCAATTTTGCCTAGTTCTTAGCAAACAAAATCCATGATCAATTGATCAGATTGCCAAATGAAAGAGTATTCAAATACTGGTTAGTATTGTTCCACATGTTCCTATATTTCCAATGAGATAGGTTTCCAATCAACATCCAAAATCTGGACACTAAGGGCCATCCTAGATCTGTTATCTTTTCGACACCCTTAATCCAAAAACATTCCAATGTTTTCAGCTACAAGGAGTTCATTGATTCCTTCATTCACCCAGTTGTCATTATGCTAAGTAGTAGCAATCAACCCAGGATCAGTGACGAGATAAAGAGAGTTTTACAGCTATCTAAAAATAGTAGAATAGGAGATTGATATTTATACCAGTACCACACTGAAATTAGGGTGTATGGATGCCAACTTACTCCGTATAAGTTGCCTAGATATCTCCCCATGAGGATATTTGCATTAAAGTATATTAGGAAGATCATAAATTTAGATGATATGAATTTTCTATCAGCTAGGAAGAAAACATAGTTCAAAATCAAAAACCAGCTTGGCCCTTTTATCTATAATAATAGGGAGGCTGGAGAAGAAGCAGAAAAATCTTTATAGGAAATGAAGTTCAGTAGTAGTTTCAAAAGGCAGTATGACCCTTTAAGAGTCATAAAAAAACTAAGAGTCAAGTTTAAATTGAGTCGTTTCATGCATGAGTCTAGGCTAGACATTGAAAAATATGCCAAGCAGTCAGATTGGTTGCAAACCTCTTTGATCGATACGGAGAAACATATGGATACTAGTTCCATTCTACATACTCTAGCCCTACAAGACTGAAATGAAAAATGGAACAACGAAGAAGGTTCTTGCTCCAATAAGGATACAACAGATGATAGCTTTGAAATCATGTACAGGAAGAAGCCCAAGCTAAATCTTGTAAATAAGCAAGAGGAGATAGTTGAGACAGTTAAGACACTTCAAATCATTGATACTGGTATAGTGCTCAAAGAGAACACAACTCTAGTAGTTTTAGAGGAAACTCATGAGCCTTCCACCTCTAATACTCAGAGTATTCAAAAGTAGCTTAGTATTGAAGTCTCTTCATCCAGCAAACCAGTGGATAAAGACAAAGATATAAAGGATAAGTATAAATAAATCAAGTTCACAAAAGAGGCCCATAACATAGCATCCTAAGTCATCAATAGATTACAAAAAGACATACTTTGAAGTTTTGGCCATGGATGTTCATCCCATAGATCAGATTGAATTTCATAAGCAAGAAGGAGAAATGATATACTCAATGATGACCAACAAGGCTATGAGTGTACAAAAACTTCAAAATTCTGTAGACAATATCACAGCACAGTTTAAGCTAGAGAAATCATCCTCACAAGCAAAGGATAACAGAATCAAGTCACTAAAAGACTTTATTATTAAGATTGGCTATAATCCAAATGAAATCAAGGCAACATAAAAGCTCATAAAAAATAAGGATGAATACATTGTTGCATTGAATAAGCATCTAAAATTGCCTCCTTCTGAACATCCACATACCAAGGAAGTTCTAGAGAGCCAAAACCAAAAATCTGAGATGATGGACCTAATTCTTTAGTTAAATGCTCAATTAAAATAAATGGAGAATGAGATGGATAAGTTACTACAGGAGAAATAGGACACCATTGAAGCAGCTACTGCCACTACTATTCCTACAGTTACTACAATATTTCCTTCTACTTTGGTAGCCTCACTGGCCACAATAGCTCCAGTAGCTACAACATCAACAACTACATCAGCAACAGGTTCAACAACAGTAGTAACTCATCCTAGTGATGAAGCAAGTAAACTGGTCAAAGCCATGGAAGTTATGTCCATTCAGATAAATAAGATAAATAAACTTAAAGAACAAACAAAATGTCTAGAGGATTAAAAGAAACTGGCTCAACTCATGCATAAGAATGAAGCTCAGAAGTCAAGGAGATTGAATGAAAGGATACAAATGTTAGAGAAAGAATTGACACTCAAAGAGCCACTAGTCTAAGAAAAAAAACTTTAATGGGCCAATATCGTTAACTCAGTCAATGATATTTGGCCTTTTATATAGGTGATATTTGAGCAGAATGACTTGGTCAAAGAGGCTAGAGCCAAACTTGGAAATATGCCATAAGAAGCCTCAAGAATAATCTAGTCCCTTAACTCAAAGAACAAGTATGAATTACAGGAGCTTGGAATAGCTGACAGAACTAAGACCATGCTAGAGGTAAAGAAGGTAATCACTAAGAAGAACCTTACGGTATAGCTTGAGGAGAAGTGCCAAACAAAGGAGCTAGAAATAGCTACATTCATGGTCAAATTTGATGTTTTGAGGCAGAAAGGTCTACCTAACCTATTGGTGATTAATGATAGGTTGATGCCACATGAAGACTATGATAAGAGAATGAAAGAAGTGGCAAACGAACAAGCCAAAAGTTCCTCCATGAAAGGGATTCCTACAGGAAAAGTCATTTACTAGACTTTTGAGAACCTCTTTTACCTCCAGCATGAGCTAAAGCATATTTTTGTAAACAAGCTCACTTTTGCCAAATACACAGAACCTGATGAAGTCTACAAAAGAAAGGTAAATATTAAATTATAAAATGCAGAGACTTGGGAAAGGTTGAATGATTTTCTGTAAAAGTGCAAGGTAAACAATGAATACAGAACAGTGAAGGTAAAACAATAGATAAACTAAGTCAAAGAGTATCAGTCAATGGTAGAGTAAAAGGACAACTAGAATAGAGCAACAACCAAAGAGAGAAAGCAACAAAAGATCAAAACAACAAACAACAAAATCAGTAAAAGAAGGGACATCAAGCCTTTTAGTCTCCTAGGTGTCTTTATCTTCTTGCATGAAGATATTTTATTTTCTTTGAATAATTCATAAAACAGTTTAGGATATTTTGAAACAGTTTTTTTTATAAATAATTCATAATTCAAAGTATAGAGTGTTGATTATTGAACATTTCTATAGTTACATTGATCTAAAACTTGAGATTTTATTGTAACGTTTTCAAGTCAACAGACTGGATTGAGTAATAAATGCATTGCATTACAAGATTCATGTGTTGGGCCACTTCATTGAAGTATCTTTCATTTGTTAAATTGTTATTTTCTAAATTGTTTCGCATACATACATGTTTTCCAATTCAAATGAAATGACTGAAATGTTACTAAAGGATTTTCTTAAGTACACTCTCTCTTGCACAATTATTCATTTTATGTTTTCTTCTGATATCCATCGTAGGGAATTCTTCATTTCTCCATAGTTTCGATTGACCTCTTCCATTTCCCTCATTATCTGGTTTGAGGAATCCATAACTGCTCCTTAATCCCAATTGAAAAACCACTTCACCATCCAAAATAAAAGATCCAAATTTACTTAGCTACCTTGCCCTGTGAACACTATCTTTAGAACTTGATTTAGTCATGTTTTCTTGACATTTGGACTCCATGGCCCAATGGTAAAAGGACACTTATCCATCCATCTGAATCAGTGATTCCACCACCAAATCGAATCAAAACCCAATCAAGTTTAAATAACTAGCCTAAAATCAATCAACTCAACAAAGTCGTTGCATTAAGACTGAGCCCTCTCTGAGCATTAAGATGGCTAGATCCTAATCTCAAAAGTAGGTTTGTGGTTAGCTCTATCATTTCTTTGAACACAACATGAAAACCAAAGGGAAATTTTAGAGTGATAATAGGGAGGAAAAGGAAGCTGAGAAATATGGTGCTAAACTAGTTGGAAATCTTATGAATTTGAAATAAAAGGGAAGGAGCGGATTCCAAAGAAGAGTGATTTTTTCAAAACAAATAATATTGATTTGACAAATCTAGACAAGCATCTAAGTGAATTATGGATGAAATTAGAAGCTGAGAAGCCAAAGAGGAGTAGGAAATTAACCTAAAAATATGGAATATCATAAATATTATCACCCAAGGCACATTTGTGACTCTCTGAAGAGGAGTTTGGAATGGAAAAGATCTTGCAAGTATGTTTAGACAATTTAAACTTTGAAACGGGAACTATAAACTCAAAACAAGAACTCTATCCAAAAAACCCAAAAAAAATGAAAAGCAACCCGAAAACGAAAAAACTTGATGATGGAGTAATGTTTTTTATTGGGATTTATTTTCAACATTTTTTGAATATGGCAGTAAAAGTCAATAAAAACCAATTTTTTCTGTGCAAAAGACACCCTCAAAACAAAAAAGTGTTGATGTTGTCATAACGTATTTTTTAGGTAAAGTTTCAATGTTTTTTAGCCATGGCATTAAGGATAAAATATCATGACTCTGAAAAACCTTAAAATTCCAATGATTTTCATGCATGACATTAAAGATAAAAATTCATGTCTCTAAAAAGCCTTAAAATTCCAACAATTTTCAACCATGGTGTTAAATATAAAATATCATAACTCAAAAAACCCTTAAAATTTTGACAAATTTTCAACCATCGAATTAAACCCAAAGATCATGACTACAAAAAACCTTAAGTTTTCAACATATTTCAAACATGACATTATGAAAATTGTATGTTAATAAAACAATTTAAAAAATTAATATCTGAATGAAAGAGTCATTATACAAAGAGTAATTTTTTTTTTCAAATGCTAAAAGTATAACAACCTTAAAATCTTAGCTTAAGACAACTTGACACGTTGCAACAAAAATTTAAAACTCAACCATCAAATTGACACATAGTGTAGGGGAACTGACCCATTGTAATAAAATTTTAAAGACCAACCATGAAATTGTCACATTGTGGGTTAGACTTGATCTATTATGACAAAAACTTTAAAATCAATTATCAAATTGACACATAATGAGATTGGGTTGCTATTTGAGGTTCGATACGGACCCTACAGGAAAAAATAAAATACAAAAAAATAATAAAAAAATTAAAAATGAAAATACAAAAAAATAAAAATAAAAAATTAAAACAATGAAAAAAAACAAAAAAACATTTTTTTAAATAATAACAAGTAAATAAAAATATATTTAGTCATTTAAAAAAAACATGGCCTAAAAAAAAAAAAGAATTAAGTTATTGAGAAGGACAAAAAAACTAAAATTTAAAAAAAAGGTTAATAACAAAGGGAAAAAATATATATTAAAATATAAACAATTATCAACATGGTAAAGAAAATAGACAAATATTAAAAAATATAGAAAAATGACCGAAAAAAATGAACCTATAAATGAAACATGTAAAATTTTAAGAAAAAAAAATAAACACAAGAAATTTTCAAAAGATACATAAATTTAAGAAAAAAAATAAGAATAATAAATAAATAACAATATTTCATAACCTTAATAAATATAATATATTAATATATATATATATATATATATATATTTATATTATTATGAATATATATATATATATAGATAATAGATATAGATAAGATATACGATATATGATATAGATATAGATATAGAATTATATATAAATAAAAACTTAAAAAATTAAAATTAAAAATAAAAAACTTAAAGCGAATTAAAATGATTAAAAAATTTTAATTAAAAAAAATAAAAGACATTAAAAAAAAAAATTACGGGCCTAACAGGCCCATGAGGTGGTGGGGGGGGACCCCGTGGTGGAGGCCGATGCTCGGAATTCTCCTTCATCCCCCAAGGCCCATTGGACTTCGAAGGTGGGGGACGTGCAATGCCCCTCCTTGCCACCCTTGTGACCCAATGCACCTAGGGGGTTGGAGGCCGATTACGAGAATTGGCCTACACACCCTTGGGCCACTTAGGCAATGAGGCTGGGGGGAAGGGGCTACATGTGTTGTCACTCCTCCCCCACCCTTGTAACCGAACAAGCATAGGGTCCTCCCCTGTGTCGTTTGAACCATGGGGACGGGGAGGAGGGGCATTACATGCAACCCCCTCCCCAACCCCTGGAACCCAATGGGTTCAGGAGGCTGGAGGTTGATTCTGAGAATCGGCTTCCACCCCCCTGAGCTCGTACGGACGTGGGGGTGGGGAGGAAGAGGCACTGCACTGGGTCATGGTGGTGAGGTGGGAGAGGTGGTGTGGTGTGAGGGGGGGGTGTTATATGTAACCCCCTCTCACCCATTGTCACGACCCAATGAGTACAGTTGGGTGGAGGCTGATTCTAAGAACTTGCTTCCACCCCTCCCCGAGCTCGTAGGGTCATGGGGGTGGGGAGGGGGAGGTGTTGCACTGGGCTGTGGGGGCAGGCGGGGGAGGCGTTGCATGCAATACCCATCCTACCTCACCCAATAGGGCAAAACAAGCCGAGAGGGTGGAGGTTGATTCTCGAAATTAAGCTCCACCACCCTGGGCCTGTGGGTCGTGGGGGGGCAGAGGGGTGGGG
>APFE030353994.1:80943-97237 GCA_000404065.3 Pinus taeda
ATATCGTAAAGTGTAAAGAAAACTTAAAAAAAAAAACATTAAAAAAAAACTAAACAAATTAAAATGATTAAAAAAAATAAAAAACATTAAAAAAGAAAATATCGACCCAACTGGGGTGGGAGACATGCAATGCAACTCCTTGCAACCACTGCCACACCCCTGTGCCACTTGGGTCATGAGGCTTGCGGGGAAGGTGTTGGATGTAGCACCCCTCGTCCGCCACCCTAGCAGCTAAACAGGCATAGGGGCCTCCCCTGTGTCGGTTGAGCCATGGGCGTGGGGGACACAGCCATTACACGCAAGCCCCTCACCCCTACCCCCATGACCCAATGAGTTCAGCGGGGTGGAGGTTCATTCCGAAAATCGGCTTTCACCCCTAAGCTTGTAGGGACGTGGGCGTGGCGAGGGAGAGGCGCTGCAGTGGGCCATGGGGATGAGGTGGGAGAGGCGTTGTGGGGTGGCCGAGGAGGGTGTTACATGCAACCCCCCACCAGCCTACCCCCGCTGCACAATGACTATAGCAGGAGTGGAGTTTGATTCTTAGAATTGAGTTCCACCCCCGTAGGGTCGTGGGGGTAGAGAGGGAGATGTGTTGCACTAGGCCGTGGGGGCGGGGGAGAGAGGAACTACGTGCAGTACCCCTCCCACCTCACCCCCATGGCCCAACAGGCCGAGGGGGTGGAGGTTGATTCTTGAAATCAACCTCCACCACCTTGGGCTTGCGGGTCATGGGGGAGGAAGGGGGGTGGAGAGGTTGAGGACGTTGCACACAACTGCCTCCCCCACCACTGTGGCCCAACAGGCCTAGGGGTTGGAGGGTTGATTCCCAGAATCGACCCTCCACCGCCTTTGCTTGTTGGGCTGAGATTATTTTTTATGTTTAATGTTTTTATTTTTTTAATTATTTTTTTATTTAATCATTACCAATTTGGTTTTTTAAGCCTTTATTACATTTTAAGATTTAATTTTTTTAATTTTTTTAATTTTTATTTCTTTAAATATGATATCATTTTTTCCTTTTCTTAATTACGT
This sequence comes from Pinus taeda, assembly GCA_000404065.3. Taxonomy (NCBI): domain Eukaryota; kingdom Viridiplantae; phylum Streptophyta; class Pinopsida; order Pinales; family Pinaceae; genus Pinus; species Pinus taeda. The sequence goes on from APFE030353994.1 coordinate 81,976, forward strand.
ATCTTTTCCTGAAACAGTTTGTTGTTTTAAATTTTTTCTTTATTTTTTTTTTTTTTATATTATATTTTTTTTATATTTATAAGTTCATTTGGTATTTATACATATCTTTTTTAATGTTTTTTTTTTAAATGGTCCTTTTTTTATTTATTTTTTTTCCATGTTTTTATTTTTTTATATTTTTAATAATTATTTTATTCTCTTGTTTAATTATTTTTTCTAATTATTTTTTTGTTTTAGTTTTTATTTTTCTCAATATTTTAATTTTGTGTTTTTTAAGTCATGATTTTTTGTTTATATAAAATATATAAATAAATGTTTTTTTCAATTTTGTTACGTTTTAATAATAATATTTTTATTTACTTTATTAGTATTTCTTTTTAATTTTTTTTCCTCAATGTTTTTAATTTTTTTTTTTCGAAATTGACAAACATAAAAATAGTAAATAATCAACATTTAAAAAAAATTGTGCATACTTAGGACATAAGAAAAATTTATGTGGCAAAAATATGCCTTTGAAAAAATGTTTATGCTTTTCAAAATCCACATGAAAGTTATCAAAACTTTAAAATAATAATTCACACTTAATAAATTAAAAAATGTGAAGTGTCAAAATTAAGCCCTCTAATAAAAGGGGTTGATGTCTCATCAAAGCTTTTGAAAATCAACATGAAAATCATTAACATTTAAAAAACAATGTTCATACTTGATACATAAGAAAATTTAAAATGTCAAAAATATGCTGCAAAAAAAATGATGTATTCTGAATCAACACTTTTCAAAATCGTATGATTTTTTTGCCACCTCAAAAAATGAGTACTCAGTATAGTTCCTATTTCACAGTTTACATTGTTGTTATTTCCTTTTCTTACATACCCTAAGCTCATTTGTTTGATCAAATTTATTTTTTTGGAACTTAAGCTTGAATCCAATTAATTCATATAGGTGTAGGTTTTTGGTATAAAGATAAGTTAAGAGGATGTACAAACCTCAACATCTTTCAAAAGGAGGTTTTACCTATCATAGAAGGGCTTCAAATATGATTTCCATATGAATAACAACCATATTCTAGTATTTTAAAAAGAAGGGTGGTTTCTACATAAACTTTTTGTGTTACATCTCGTTTTCTTAGTGATAGGAATATCCTTGTTTTATACATTTTTCTTCCATATCGATTTTTTTTAAGGTATTTCTGTATGTGGTAAATAAAACCAGGAACGTCCTAGAATGAATGAAAAACATGATGGTGAAGCTTATTATCTAAAACGATCAAGTTTTTATGATTAACCCAATGGATATTAATTGAAATAGCATGATAACACTTGAATTTTTGTGATGTTCATGGATACTATAATGTAGCATTGTTCATATAATATAAGAATGTCCATTGGGTCTTTTCTCGCATGTATGAAAAATGAGACTAAAACTAATTTAACACTTTAAACTCATCTCGCACTCATACACTATTATAGTGTGCACTTACTTCATTTTTTATAACTCCTTGTTAAAATTAAAATCAAATATAATCTTCTTTGAAAGTGTAAAGCTCAAGATCACACCATACTGGAAAGAATTATTGATTTAGGTATATCCAATAATTTTTAGAGTTAAAAATGAAAATTAAAAAGAAAAAATACATTGATTACATTTTTTTCAAACTTTGTAGTGTCAATCTAATCAGTATGACGAAATTGACATCGAAGGAAGAGAGTTAATAACACTCCATCTTGACGGAAGTGAAAGTTCCATTTTATTGTTGAGACTTTGATTATAATAAAATAGTGTATCTTAACAGTGCCCATTAGCTCTTTTTAAAATAGGACAAAAACATTCATAACAACTTTTTATTTTGCAAGAGAGTCAAAGTTCCATCTTATTGTGAACTTGATCACGAAATATGCCTCCAAAATACTTTACCTATCAAGTTTATACACATTTTAAGAGAACCCAAAATATTCGGTTTTCTTAAAAATTAGTGGAAAGACATTATGAAAATTTCCTATGAAGGGTTTCCGTTGGTTTATAATTTTTAAACTCGAAATTATCCCTTCACTTGTTAAAAGCTAGATTTTATATCCATAGACTGATACCCCTGGCAGCTAACGCATTGTGGGTATGCCAGCTCCTGCAGTGAGCTAGGGATTATCACTAAATTACCGAAGTCTCTAAAAATATTGACGATGCAAGGTAAATATGGTGTTCTGATCAAGCATTTTTTAAAAACACATTTTTTTTGGGGGATTCTAGTGGGTAGATGGCTCTGGTTATTTAGAATTCAAACAACCATAGAACCAAACGGAAAAGGTTGCGGAACTTGATCGGTCCTTGATAAATTCCATTACTAGTGATCAAGAAGCTCTTTCTGAAATACTCTCATGGATTGAATCTCTCTGCTTCAATGTGCCTTTTACATCAAACCCCAAGTCCGTGCAGAGAAATCTCAGCACCACCACCATTCCATCATTTGTAGTTTTCTTTCTAAAATATATAAGATCTCACACATATCCTTTTATGCAATTTTCTATCAATGAATCCAAATAGAATGTTATTCCTTGTGCGCCATAGGAAAACTCAGAGCAACAGAACAGAGCCAAAACACGGCTTTGGGGAAAAAAATAAGATATTGGAAGCTAGGAGAAATGGAAGTAATAAATGCATCATCTCCACCAAAGTTATTACATCCACGTCGCCTAAAGTCTAGTATGAAGATGAATTTCCATCCTTAGGTTCAATTCCCGTAAAATATACCGAGAAAACATGGAAACCCAATGCAAGGCAGGTCAAATGAAGGGTCTTACTTTATATTATTTAATAAAATAATTGTTTAATTGTGCTTGCCTTTTCAATTTCATGTTTACTTTTCATTTTCAAGAACAAAAACCCATATAAGCCATGTACGATATGCACCTAGAGCTTCCAAATTCCGAGATTCATATTTGGAAGCTTATCATTCCATATATGCAATGTGGAGTTTTGCGCCCTCTAGGTGCATTCTATGACTGATTTAGATAGGTCTCCGCTTGTGTCCATATTTAATGCATCCAACATACCATTTAGATTTAATACACTATTACATGCACAAAATGAGCACCCACATAAAGAGTTGATACATTATCTCCAACTCTAGCCGAGCTATAGAATGCACTTGAATTCATTTAGTCCAAGGAATATCGAGACCACGGATTTATTTACTAAGTGGCTTAGGTTTTTTTATGGATTTTTCATATGTGGCAGTGTGAGAAAAAAATCATTTTATTTGTGTTCATTTGTTGCATTTTATCAATAGTTAGTCAATATATTGTTTATTCATATTTAGTCCCAAAACTTTATGATGGTGATCTTCCATAACTTTGTTACTAAATGCACTATGATTTCTGTATAGGTAAAAATAATATGTTTGACTTGAAATAATCATGCCAAAATCTCTTTATATTTTTATGTTTGGAAGATGGTAAAAATAATTGAACTAGTAATTTTTGAAGGGCAATTTTAAACTTTACTATTCAAATGACATTTGTAAAACATATATTGCATTAAACGTTTTACTGGAATTTGTTGACAAATTTTTTTAAATTGCATTCTCTGGATGCAAAATAAGCATAGATGGGTCGTGGAGGCTTCAAATTTGACCATTAATATTTGATTTTGATACTAGCCCAAAGCTATTTATATCATTTATTTCTATTTATTTTCATTTATAGGCACGAGGGGTGAATCCTACACCTATGGTAACACCAAAAGCAGACAATTCTTTTATTATGAACTTTCAGTCATTTAAGGAATCAATGTTTCAAAAAAGCTCAAATATACCAATGCCTGTGATATTGAAAGTTTACATGGGTGTTCTTATGGATCGCTTCAATAAACCAATGAATTGCATGAACAAATATAAAGACGAGGCACCATACGAGGAGGATGTTATGGAACATAGGTAAGTTGCTTGTTCTGAAAACCATTGTGTAGTTGTTTAAATTATTATGGAAGATGGAAATAGTGTAACATCAAATTCTAAGGTTGCAGGTTTTTTTCCAGAACTTGTTGTTTCTAGTGGAGAAGCTCAATGGGCTTCAAAATATGCTCATTTAAATCCTAGCATATACTTGAACTTGTTTTCTAGCGAGCTAAAGAGGCTTGCAACAGTGGATGCAAAGCTCCTTGTGAATAAGATAGTCCATTCCTTCATCATAGAGATCTACTTTCTACTATTCCTTCGGTGATTGGAGGATGTCATTTTTTTGGAAAGACAGGATCAGATAGCTAGCTTAAAAGACAATTTGCCTGTAACTGGAAGATTATTCGTGGATTGCAAAGGGTGCTCATTGTATGCCTGCAAGGGACTTGAAAAAATCGGGAAACTCCTGGATTGTTGTATGATAATAATTTCATTTATTTTATGCTTCACCCACATGTATTTGACCCCAACTACAGTTGTAATGAAGCCCTTTGCTAGGTTATTATGGCTAATGGTTTTTGTTTACATAACTAGTTTATGTGCTTTTCTATATTTGTGTTTTTGCTAAGAGTTACGTGGACATTCTTTGTAGTGAGAGAGAAACTCCTTCCTACCCTTACTGAAGAACCTACAATTTCAGGTCATTCACCATCTTTAATTTCTAGTTTAGTAATGGTGTAGCATATCATTAATATGTAGCATTTCATTCTTTAAAGGCATATGACTCTACATTTGGAACAAAGTGTGCATTACTAGAGTCACCCAACAAATCTATGATTGGAATATTATCAAATCGATCAACTGTAGTCATGCCTACATCTCTAAAATGTCAATCTAAGAGAGACTCGCGCAATAACTTCAGGACTCTAAGTTGTTGCTTGGCTTTCATATTTTACAACCCATCATTTCTCTGGGTTCTTTGTAGATTTTTCTTGACAAAACATCTTTTTTGTTGCATTTTTTGGGAACATAGCCCAAAAAATAGACAAACAACTACGAGCTGTGAAAGGATCAGTTTTATTCTATCATATGAGAGGATATTTTCTCAGAGAGTGCCTTTGGATTTGTTGCATTTGGACAAGATAATGATACCTACAAAAAGCTACAAGAAAGTGTTCAAAGCTTCTTCAAATTATCGATGACTATGAATTACCCCTGATTTTTTAGTAAGTTAATACAGTGCTAGGAGTTATGACTTGTGGCAGTTGTAATTGTCTAGTGATAATTAACACATCTATAATAGCTCTGATATTCAGCTTTACAATTTTAATATTGCAGAGATTTTTGTTGAGCAGTAACTACAGGTAAGATTTTAATAGAAAATGTTCTTTCTATAAAGTACTCTGGTTTATTTTTGGGAGTGCAGAATATAACCCACAAGGGTTTGCATTGTGTGGCATTTCATTGTTTTTATTATTCAGGAATATAACTTGTTTTACAGGCATCTCCATATGGAGAAATGGACCCAAAAGTTACTGGCTTAGCATGCAATGATGCTACAAAGTTGTAGAAGTCGCATGATTCACTAACATCTGAATGCAGTAGCCAACCTCCAACTTTTGTGCAAAACAGAGGATCTCGAGGGCTAGGTACATGTGATACATATCATGTTCTTTCACCTGGAAATTCATGGAGCGAAGCTAATTGCTTGTAATCCCCCAAGTTATTGTAGTCAAATGCATCTAAACAGATTTAGGAAAATGTATACTTTCAGGAATATTTGCACGAAGGATTTTCAAAGGCATTTCCCCATTCCGCAATGATATATATCTTGTTTCTAGAAGGAGCTGATAGTGATAGACTAAACAATAAATTTTCATGCTACATTAGATTAAAAACATGTAGTTTAACAAAGTGATATATATATATATATATATACACATTACATTTGATTTTGATTCTTATAGATAGCCTAGAAATAAGAACGGGATGTTATCAATTTTCAACTATATTGATTGACATTTGAAATGTAGGCTTCCACTTTACTCTTAGGATGCAACATATATTAGCTCAGGTTTCATACAAAGGTTCGTTTTTATGAAGTCATTAAGTAGCTTAATGGGATAGGTATTTGCAAAATTTGTAGCTACAAATTTTGAAAATCTCAAAATGTCATTGTTCTATCTGCATTTTTTGTACTTTAAAGCCTTGTTGTTTTTGTAAAATCATTTGAAATCTTGTTGCATTCAGATTCATTTTTGTTTATCCATAAGTTGGATCATTGCCACTTATTCCTTTATGTTCAAGCCATGAGCTCCTAGATTTTGAATGTGTTATGCCTCCTCCCATTGATTTATTTGAAGAACTAGAGAATGCTCTAGTGCATGGATCACTGTCGTTAGTTCTACCCTAGATCCTTGATTTCGTACAACTTATGAAGATAAAAAGCATGAGATTATGTTTTGAATTTTGATGAATTCATGAATCTAAATTCCTCTATTTCTAGATATGACATGTCAACAATGCATACTATAGCAGGTCATCCTATGTCAGGTGTCAAAGACATACTTTGAACAAGTATTCGCTTCACTAAAAACCCTGTATTCTGTAATTTTCTTTCTCATTAAACTATATTTCTTCAAAATCCTTTAATATGATGAATCTGCTACTTTAAATATTAATGAAATATCATCATGAAGAATCAACATGCATTTTTATTCTCTTGGCTATCCAAGCAAGTAGTATGTGCATTCTTGTTACATTAGGCAACTTCTTCAAGGACATGGGCATGTTCAAATTTGATGGTACCTGTTTGAGAAAATCTATATCAGAAATAGACAGTGACCATGAAAGGTAGATTGAGCACAAATAATACAATCAATTTCTATAGAGGAGGTGATCAAAACAATGTGATATGTAGAGGCATTGACAGAGTGCTTGGTATAATTGACACAAGCTACGTTCAACATTGTTCCCAATTCTCATGGTAACAATGATTTCTTGACCATATGATGGATTTTGACTAGTGATAGCAATAAATTGGGGATGATTTCTAGATTTTTTTCTTGGCTGTTATTTTATTCTATCTTCACCCTATATCATGAATATTCCATATACTTGGCAGGGTGTGTGGTCTATTATTTTTGTAGCTAATAAGAGACAAAAATTCAATCAGGATGTCCACTATAATATCATGGTACTTATGTTCGTAAAATTACACCAACTCAAAATATAAGGCTGGGACAACTATTCCATATTTCTAACAACACAATTGAACCTACTATCATGAAAAATAGAGTGGATATTGATAAGGATCAGGTTAAGCTGAAGCTTCATTTTTTTCTATCATGGTGGATTGACATTTCTGAGTATTCCTTAGGCAGTGATTTCTAAGTCTATATTGCTTCTTGTTAATGATGAAACACATATTTCATTATTTAACTAAACTGGAATAATATGGTATTTTACAACACATGTTTCTTGACTAAAGGCCACATCTTCAAACGACGGTAGACTTTATAGTAGACACCGTTACAATTAATTCAACTCATGAAGCTTCCCGGGAGTGTGTTCCATAATTTATAGGAAATGAACTTAATAAATGGAAATTTCGATTATCGATAGGCTCCCTGGCCTTTGTTACCTACAAATATTTGAAGACTTTGGAAAGAGGTTCAGTGCAAGCATTTTTGAAGCAACAACTAAACGTGTAAGACTTTGATTTTTTCTAGTGGAGGGGAACTGAGATCGTATTTTCATAAATATACCATTGGTATGGTGGTCAATAATATTAGTAATTACTTCCAGATAATTAGTATTACTATTCAGAGGGTTCTATCGATTGTTGTTAACTATGCAAAAAAATAACTTTGCTAAAAGAACACTTTAAGTTGTCTTTAAGTTGTTTCTGCATTAGCTTTTCCCAATGAATCTCCATATGTTTGAAGTATTGTTATAGGTATGTTGTAGTTCCTTAGTTGTATTCTTTATTAGCTTTTGTGGTCTTTCTAGCTTTTGGAAACTAATTTTTCTAGTACTTAGGAATTGAGATACTCTTGTGTTTTGGAACAGATATTTTATGGAAATTAAACATCTTAAATAATCTTGAACCTTCACCTTATAAATGAGTATGCTCTAATTTTTCTATACCCAACCCATCTTGTATAATTCTCGGAATTTCTTTACTGATGACATCATAAAAAGCTTCTTTTGGGGCAACTATTAATTCAGTTAGTAAAAGAATTCTTGCTAATAGTTATAGTGAGATAAGAAAGAATATTACTAGAGTAGTTGATCATTGGTGAAGGAAAACACAAAAGAAAATTATTAGGTGTTGGGAAGGGTAAAGCAGGAGGTAGCCAATCCAATATCATCTATTTCAAGTGCCGATGTTTTACTTCCCAATGCATTAATACTGTAGCCAATGTAAAATATAAGGAGGCAAATTTTGTTTCCTCTTCTAGCATCCCTTTTGTATAAAACTATTCTGAAAATGCAAAGGCACATATGATTCTTAGTCCAGTACAAATATACATAGGTTCTAAGTGGAAACTTCATTTTCTAGCTTGTAGGATGGAAGGAAATACAAGAATAAACATTGATGATAATTATTTCAAGGATCAAAATATTATGGGCTTTTTCCATCAAGTGTCATCTTACAGATTACATGGAACTCTTTCAAATGAAAAAAAGGAATTTTTTATGGATTCATTGTTCATATACATGTATTCTAATTGAAAACACCTTAACTGAACTATACAAAGAAGTTCCTATAAGAGGATTTGATGCAGTTGTATTGAAACTTGAAGAAACAAAAATTAGTTGCATCTTGCTATATAAAACAAAACTTGTCTAACTGAGGATTGAAATTGGCTTAGTATGTCGTTCTTAGGTAGGTCCCTGTTCTTAGGTAATTTGGATTACCAATACACCAACGTTGCTTGTCATTGTTGGTTCTTGTTCTTTTGTACCTTTCTCCAATGCTTCCTCATTTTCTAGTTCAAAACCCTAGATAACATTAATGAAAGTATCATACTTGGAGTCCAATTGGTGTAGATTGAGGCCTCTAAAGGAAAACATTCTCTTGAAGCCTTATTTTCTCAAATTCACAAGCCAATGATTCCTCATGTGATCATTGATATTCAAAGGTTTGAGATGATATGTTGACAACTTCTAGTGGATCAATGTTAATTTTTTATTGGGAACAATGATTGGTTCCATGACTATAGTAGGATAATTTTCACATGATAATTTTGTTGGACTAGCAAAGGGTGTTGATAAATTTTTCATACCCTATATGTCTAGAAAGATATGACTAGTATTGAAATCTTGGTCCCAAGGGTTTGTGAAACCCTAGAACAAGACCTAGAATGCCAAATGCTACAAGGTTAAAACTTAATTGTATAGGTTCGATGTAATGGAAATATTAAAAAACTTATTCATCAAGATCAATGGGAAACAGATGAGAGTGGAAAATTCCAGTTGAAAGAAATGGAGGACACAAAAGAGATTGTAGAAGAAAGAAATATTTTCTTAGCAATGGGATTTATTGGACTAGAAAAAGTAAGCTATATTATTCTAAGCATCAAAGATAATAAGCTGATATAAAACTTTAAATTTATATTGATAATCACAACCTAATGTTTTAAGTCCAATTTGAATTTAGTTGACGACATTCATTCTTGGACTATGATTGCTTCTTTACAAAATTGAGTAATTCAATGATATTGCAACCTTCCCTATCCATAACATTGAATACACATATTTTTAACATCTATATTATGTGTCTAAAATATACTAGACATATACACCATATTTTCTAGGATTACTCCATTTAACTCCTCACTCAAATTTTAGATTCTTATTTGATTTGACATATTATTACATAGAAACTTGATTTGGAAAGGGATAAGAGGTCAAATTTCAAATCCAACTTTGGTGATTTTTGTAATGAGTGTTGATGCTTAGAAGTTGAAATTATACCCTACTACTATAAACGGAGCAGCATTGAGATGCTTCATGGGATTAGGCTCTACTACCATTCAGATGTGGAGCAACATGAAAGAGACATTTCTATGTAAGTATTAGGATTATTGCAGAACTAGGGATTTGAGGGAAGAAATACTCAAGATGACACAAAAGGAGGAAGAAATCCTAGAGGACTATGTGGAGCGATTCCATTACAATTTGCAGAGATCTAACACAGTAACTTAGATCAATAAATATTGAAGACCATATTCATAAGGGGAATGAGAGATGACTGCCTCGACACCCTGAATCTACTAGGGAAGGGGGACATATCTCAGGAACCATTTCTGAAGATAGTAAAGCTTTGTTTGATATGCTCTAAAGGATCTTCAAAGGGGAGAAGCATGGTACGAGATGTCTATGCTCGAATACATAAATCTACAAATAGTGGTGTGACCGGGGTGGAAATCGGAAACTTGTTCGAAAATATTAAAACCAATATTCCCAGTACCCTGTCTACTCAAATAATGACAACACAAGTGAAGAAAGACATGGTTGATGCATCTTTAGCTATGTTCTTCCTAATATGTGAAGACAAGCATTACCGGAAGGAATGTAGGGTAAGCATCATTGACATTTGGAATATCTGATATATAGATCATTCCACAAGTCATTTCCCGGAGCTTCCGAGATTAGAAATCATGCGTAAGGAATCAAGCGAGGAGGATCAGTCTTCCTCCTTCATTAAATCTAGGAAACCATGGCAATCATGACCCCCATGTATGCCTCAATACTTCCCTTCTTTCAATCCATGGAATAATACACATAATTCTCAGCAATTTCCATGGCAATACTTTGCCCCTCCTTCGACACAATATCGTTCACTTTGGAATTAGTGGTATCCCTCATAACCTTTCTACTGCCCACCATCGCATCCATATCCTTGGACTTGGAATTTGAGAGGAAATTCCCTAGGACCAGTTCCTCCTGTAATACCAGTACAACAACAGTTGCAACTACCACCTCTTCAAACACCTATTGCTACACCTTCTATACGACCCCAATTACCTGTGTAGCCTAACCCTAACCCAAATAATAAGGTAGCCCAAAACATTGAACCCTCGGCTACCTTTCAGACTTACTGTATCACTGTTGTCAGGTATAACGAAATCCATCTTTGGTAAGGGAAAGGGGTTAACACAAAACTCTCCCCTGATATAACTGAAGAAGAATGTGAATCACCGAGGGGAGGTTCTATGGATTTTGAGGTTGTTGTCACAATTGTAGGGGATTGTTGCGCCTGTAACAACCAGCTTGAGTAAAGATGATACACCTGTAATAACTGATTTGAATATAACAACTAAATACGCTCCATATCCTCGAAGTCTAGTAGAAATTGGTATGACTTCACACGTGGAATCATATTTTCTCAAGGAGTTGAGAAACTTACACACACAAACTCATCTATTATAGCCTATCAAAAATGTGTTTGTTTATGAAAAACTAGTAAGGGATCTATGTGTTAAAAAGCCTGGAAGGAATTCTAAGGACCCTGCTACTATTCATGTGATGGGAAAGTTGTCCGATTTGATGATTGATCAACCCCTTTTGACCAAATAAAATGATCCATGGAATCCTTTTGTAATTTTTTACATCGATGGCAAACCCATTACCAATAAATTGATTGATTTAGGGGCATCAATTAATGTCATTACGAAATAACTCTTCATCACCATAGAATTACATCGACTAAGACACACACCTATAGTGTTGGAATTAGAAAATAGGTCCCATGTCGAACCCGAGGGTATGATAGAAAATGTAGTGATTACAGTAGATTCTTGGTGATATCCTATTGAATTCCTTATTTTACAAACTAAATCAAACCTAGGGGGGCATCCTTCAATCTTAGGAAGGGCATGGCTTACCACCATAGATGCACTCATAGGATGCTAGTCTAGGTCTATGATGATTTTTTATGGCCAAGCTACCAAGAATCTTAGCCTTTATCCCCTAGAAAAACCATATACAGATTCGGGAAATCCTTGTGGGATGAATTTGAACCGAAGTCATATCACTCACAACCACTTCTCAACCTCGGGAAGGCAGAACACTTTAAGAATGAAATGAAAGATGATAATGTAAGTGGTTGTATTAGTAATTCACTTTTTGTTACTTCCATTGAAGACTCGAGGGGGGAGGATGATGTAGAATATTTGAGCCTTGAACAAATGAAGAACACTCCAAGTATTAACATAAACCCTCTTCAAATAGAACTAGGTAAATAAATTAACGTCAATTCAAAGTTGACTACTGAGCAGAAATTATTGTTGTTATAGTTGTTACAAAAATACAGAAAGGCATTTGCGTGGGATTATACAGATATGAAGGTTATCTATCGCAGCCTATGCACTCATCACATCTATTTGAAGGATGGTTGCAATCTACTAAGACAACTGCAGTGATGCATGAACCATGCATTGAAGAAGGTAGTAAAAGAAGAATTGCAGAAACTCATGAATGCCAATTTCATTTATCCCATTTCTAATACTGAATGGGTGTATCTGCTTGTCATTTTCCCTAAAAGGAATAGAAAGTGGAGGGTCTGTGTGGATTATAGAGAACATAACAAAGGCACTCGAAAGGACCATTTCCCCTTGCCATTTATAGACCAGGACCTTGATAGCCTGTTTGAAAAGGAAATTTTCACATTTTTAGATGGGTTTAGTGGGTAAAACCAAATACAAATTTCCCAGGAAGACCAAGATAAGGTGACCTTTACTTGCCCTTGGTGAACTTTCACATACATGGTTATTCCTTTTGGACTCTGTAACGCGCCAACAACCTTCCAAAGGGTGACACTGGGAATTTTCTTGGATCTTTGAATGATTGTCTAGAATGTTTCATGGATGACTTCACACCCTGTGGGGATGCCTTCGAAATAAAATTAGTTAATTTGGGAAAAGTATTAGAAGGATGTGTATAGACAAATGTTGCTTTCAGTATAGTGAAATGTCACATGATGATGAATGAAGGGATCATGCTGGGACATCTTATTTTAGTTGACGGGATTAAAGTGGACACTGCTAAGATAGAGGTAATCTCAAAAATCCCAATCCCCAAGACCCATAAAGAGGAACATAGTTTCTTGGGTCATGCAGGGTACTATAGGAGGTTTACAGAAAAAAATTCAAAGATTGCATGTCCTTTATTTTATTTACTTATTAAAGATGCAAAGTTTGTATGGGAAGGAAAATGTGAGTAGACCTTTGCGAAATTAGAAGACTGTGTATCAACAACCCCTATTTTGCGGGGTCTGAACTGGCATCTACCATTCCATATACCTACGGACGCATCTAATACTATTGTTAGAGCTATTTTGGGCTCGCTAGAGGAAAATAAACCATATTCCATTTATTATATAAGTAAAAACTTAACTCCTACTGAACTCAATTACACAGTGACCGAGAATGAATTCCTTGCAGTAGTCCATGCCATCAATAAATTTTGTCACTACATGATAGGATATCAAGTGTTTGTACATAGTGACCAATTTTTCATTGATTTCTTGATGAAAAAACTAGTCACTAATGGCAGGATTACACGACGGTTATTGTTGTTACAGGAATTTGATATATCTACCCTAGATTTACCTGGGAAAGATAATGTGGTAGATGATTTTCTTCCCATGTTGAATGTTCATAGTGAAAGCATACCTATTGAAGATTCTTTCCCAGATGAATATCTTTTTTCTATTTCAGTTCACTCATCGTGGTATGTAGACATAGCTAATTATTTTGCTGCGGGAAAAATTCCCCAACACCTATCCTACAGGGAAAAGTGAAGGATCATTCAACAAAGTGCTAGATACTCATGGATATAAGGAAATCTCTATCACACTGGGCCATACCATTAGATCAGAAGATGTTTAAGGGAGGATGAATTTTTTTATATCCTTTGAGCTTTTCATGAGGAAGCTTGTGGAGGACACTTTGCAGATAAGATAATAGGATACAAGGTGCTCTCAATAGGATACTATTGGCCCACAATATTCTAGGATGCTAAGAAATTTGTGAAAGGATGTGACAACTTACTGCAATCAGACAAGATGTTGTTGCGACCTCAAATAGTTTTGGAACCGTTTGAGAAATGGGCCCTAGATTTTGTAGGACTAATTAACCTGTCATCTCAATAGAAATCATACATTCTGGTGTGCAGGGACTATGTCACAAAATGGGTTGAGGTGAAAACATTAACCAGAGCTACAAAGAAGGTTCTTTCTGACTTATTTCTTGAAAATATTTTTTTCTGCTTTGGAGTACCCAGACAAATAGTGACAGATGAAGGCCCCTAGTTTACATCACATTTGATTCAAAACCTATTTGAAAAATACAAAATATTTCATAGAATCACTTCGCCTTATCATCTGCAAGAAAATGGCCAAGTGTAAAGCACCAACAAGGTTATTGAGGGAATTCATACCAAGATCGTAGCTAGCCATAGAAGAAATTGGCCTGATAAACTTCTAGAAACATTGTGGGCATACCCGGCTACATGGAGGAATACTATAGGGTTCTCACCATACGAATTAGTGTATCGTAAAATTCCTCTGTTTCCTATGGAATTTGAAATTAAGACATTAAGGACATTTATACAAGTGAATTTGGATCTGGAAACAACACAGAAACAATAATTGAATTAGCTTAATGAATATCATGAGAAATAGTTAGCTACCATTAAACAAATAGACATTGTCTAACAAGAAAGAGCTAGGTGGCACGATAAATTCATTAAAAAGAAGAAATTTGAAAAAGGAGATTGGGCACTATTTTATGATTTAAGATTTAAGGATTTTAAAGAGAAGCTATGCACCAGGTGGCTAGGTCCTTATGAAGTTGGTACAGTCTATCATAATGGGACTATAAATTTTGTAACCGTTGATAGTGCTAGGACAATATTGTTTGCTAATGGGCACCGTCTTCAGCTAGATCACAAAACCACTTCAAAAGTATCATTCGTCAACATTGTCAAGGATTTTGAGCTTCAGGTTATGTTAGTGCTCAAATCCGCCTTAGGCTGAAATAAGGCAAGACTCAAGGCCACATTAAACCATGCTCAACCTCGTAGCTAGCCCTACGAGGACAAGAGAGGGCTCTCTCTGGGTCAAACTCGGAAAACGATAATCGAAAAGGCTCAAGATGACCGAATTGATGACTGATTTTAGGCTAGGTATTAAATACAAAGAGCTTAGGATTGATTTTTTATGATTTTGTTGAAATTAAGGGAAAGGCAATTTTGGGTGCGGGGATGAGGCACAGTTTTTGCAGAGGTCCACTTGGGGCAAGATAGGCAATTGTTTTGATGCCTTAAAGCAGGTGAGATGGATAGATCAGACCGGTGAGGGGC
>APFE030353994.1:108219-142342 GCA_000404065.3 Pinus taeda
AGGTTTGATATATGGCTCATAATGAAATCTGTCTAACTGCTGGCACTTGTTCCACTCCTCTCCAACATTTGGTATCCCGGTTGCTTGAGCAACAATCTCGGGTGATAGTGTGAAGTCCACTCCTGCAAGTTTCACATGACCATTGTGCAAATGTAGGACAAACAAGTGGACTAATTCTTTGTGATGTTGAATTTGTGAGATCCTCTCACAATACTCAAAACATGATAGGTACCGAAAATAGGTCACTGCAACTGGACAAGCTTGCAAATGAGCCAAAGAGGTGGGCTCCTCCCTGACATGCCGACCACCTTTACGACCCTTGTGATGCCTCCTTGGCACCTCTATCTCCGTTGTTGAATCACGGTCATCACTCTATTCATAATCTAATTCAGTTTCTGACATGGTTTTGGAGGCAAAGTGACTGAAATGTAATGCTGACTTTGCACCCAATGAACTGCTGTTTGACTTTTTCAAATGTTGTCACCAAGGGGACAAAAAGACATGGGAATTGTTAGGGAAAGAGGAACATGAGGGAATTAGGGACAATAATTGGGATTTTAAGGTGAAGTAGGGTTTGGGCATTTTAATAAGGTTTAAGGATTTTAGTAGGGTTTAGGGATTTTAGTGGATTTTAATAGGAAGATTATAAAATTGCATGGGAAAAATTTAAGGAGAATGTTGCTGAAGGTGGGGGCAAAAAAAAAAAAAGGGATCAATAATGGGTAACCTTGGACAGCAAAATACTTTGAAACCCTAGCACAACTAAGTCTTTAAATTTCACACAGCAATGTAGGGTTTCAAATTCACATTTTCATGGCATTTTTGACATATTAATTTCTCATTCATCTTGCCAAACCAAAACTAGCCATGGAGGAGAGGCCTACCTAAAGATTTCTTGAGAGAAAAGAGGATTTGGTAGCTTGCTGGCGGTTTATTGGGTGAAAAACCCAACGTGTAGCGCACCTTGCCCAACGCGTAGCACCCCTTTGGTGCATAGCGCCTGAGTAAAAATATACTGGAAAAGTCACGCTGATGCGTAGCACGCCCTGGGTGTGTAGCACGCCTCAGCTGATGCGTAGCGTGATCCTGAAAATTGCCCAATTTTCTCAATGACTCTTGAAATCGCCTTTGCAAGGATTCTCTTGGCTTGTGAGAGGCAAATGAGTTGCTAATGAAGAGTGATGTGCTTTTATAGGCTCCCTTTTGATTTTTATTTGCCCAAAACCCACTTTGTAATGTTTGAATGTTGACACTTTTTGAATTAATTGGCTCTGACTTCTGGTTTACCTTTTTTTTTCTTTTTTGAAAAAATTGGTTGAAATGATGATTTCTTCTGAATTTTTTTGCAAATATGGCTTCGGAGATGCTTTGGCAAAGTAGACCAAGGCTGCACTTCAACATTTGGAGAATTTGAAATTTTGACAAAGTTTTACAAAAAATGAGATAATGACCTTTGTTTTTCAAAAACAGAGTTTTGAAAACAAGGTGAAAATTTGACTGTACAATGATGAGAATTATTGAAATGATGCTTTATGAAGGACATCCCTCTAGCCTGCTGGTCCTTTATGACCTCTCAAGACAAAAATTGACTGAACTCTAGACCTAAGACCTCGAAATTTAAAACATGATATATGACCCTTTGAAGATTTTATTCACTCAAACAAACTTGAACCAATAGTGCCAAACAGGAGGGAAATAAAAGACACAAACTCCTCCAACAGAGTTATGGCATGCCTAACAGAATGCAACATGATCACACTGATGGGACACCTAATTATGAAATGCAAAGAGCTTTGATCTCTAGTGGAGGGCTACCAGACCGACTCTAACAGGTTACAAAGGCAGGGGATAATTCCCATGCGCTACCAATTTTTTTATTTTCTAATAAGTATAACAACCAAAAACCAATTTCTATTGGCAGCTGTTACACCCAACAATTAATATATATTATATATATATATATATTATATATATAATATATATATTTATATATATATATATATATTATATATATATATATATATATATATGACTGTGACAAACTCTCCTGGGGCACAGAAAGACTGATTGTGACAGCTGAAAACCACCATGTGGCAGTTGTTGCACATCTCTTTTCCTTTCTAACAACATTATGTAACTCATGCATTTTGTATTTTTATGTTGTTACAAGTTCTATTAGAAATTCTTTTTGTATGTATTTTAAAGAATCATGTAAATAAGAAACGGTTGTAGAAATAATGTCGAAACTAGATCTGCTATTACATGTAATAACTGTCAACCTGTATGTAATCACATCAGTGAAATTTTCAGTCATAATAGAGAAAGAGAGAGTATTCATCAGTGCAATCTCGTGGGAGAATTTCATACAACTGGCACATCATCACTGGAATTAATTATATCACTAATCCTTGTCATCGTTCCTTTATTGCCACATCATGTCAGGTACATCATGCAAAGGTATATCACTTCTACCCTCTATTTAACAATCATGGCAATTAATATGGTATCTCTTTAATGACCAAGGATGGACGTCACATTAAACTCCAGGGAGAGGACGAGTCATTTCATAATCTATCATCTCGAATTTAAAAATTTGGTAATCATTATTGAAACTTTTTCATAATTATCCCTTTATTTCGATCATGCCAAGAATTAAAATGCATTTAAATGCTAGATATCCATGATTGAGGCCAATAATGAAATCATATAGTTTGCAGTATGATCATACCTAACCAAAAATCCTCATTTTATTTCCTATTTCACTGCCTTAACATCAACCTCAGTGAAGCATTGCACCCTCATTCCAAATTTCTCGGAACAAGAAAAGAGCACAAAGTGTTGGGGTAGATATGGCAGGAGAAGTATTTTTACAAGATCCCAACTCGACTGAAGCAATGGGGAATTTCCCTGAGGCATGCCAAGTATTCAAGGAAGCAGGTTGGTTTAAATTTTTGGAAAGACTCAAGGGATTAGAGGAGTTGATAGCCATGGAATTCACACGGAACTTGCATAGGAACCAGACGGTTGTTTAGGGGCTAAAGCTAGAAGTGAAAAAAGAAGTGATTTCCTGTGTGACATCAATACAGACTGTGGGGAAATGGTGTGTTAGAAAAAAAAGCAATGACTCCTCTCTTAAGGCAGAATTCCTCTAAGGAGAAGAATAGTTGGAGAAGAAGGGTAGGTGAATTGACAAATCGTCGATCCCTTAGGTGTGTGGAGATGTTTCCCTATAGATTATCAAGTACATTACCTATGAAGGAAGGGAAAAACTCATGTTTAACTTTCATTTTTCACTGCTAAACCACCTGTAGCACATGAACTTGGTTAACCTTCCATATTTCTTGTTAGAAAACATTAGGCACATGTCGACGAATGTAAAAATTGTTGCACACCTAGAAACTTATGTCACCAATCACGATGTTATTAAATTGATCATACTAGATGCACTGGAGTGCAAGGCAGGAGTTGGGAAGAATCCATCACTAGAGATAAAACAACCTCTTGCAAGAGACGAACTGAAATTCCTGACACCCTAAAGGAAGTAAGGGAGACTAGAGAATGAGGCTAATATTCGAAGGGTAGGATCGAGAAAAGATCATTGAAGAAGTCGATAGGTGATAGGATACTGAAGAAAAGGATAAAAATTAGTTCACGTCCAATAACTTCACCTTCATCCATTAAAGAACCGAGCAAGGATGCAGGGAAGCAGAAAGAAGGGGAACAACCCCATCTAGAAGAAGACACTCTACCACATAAGGATGAGACTCAATATTTGTTGCTGAAAATAAAACATTTAGAAGAAGAAAATGAAAAATTGAGGCATAAATTAGAAAGAAGTGGAGTAGAAGCAAGGGTCCCAGGCCTCAATACCTTAATAGAAGCAATGGAAAAAATGAGGGTGGATTCTGCATGAGGTCCTGTGTGTGTGGCATGCACCATAAACCTAGCAGAAACTAGATACAAAGTCTATGTTGTGAGGACCATCTAGATGGAAACTCAGACCGAACCCTGGGAACCTCTTACACAAGAACCATTTGATGATGCTCCTGATAGAAAAGAACCAAGAGCTAAAGCAGAGCATTCCACGGGTAGTGACCCGGGAGCTGATACACAAGAACCTATCGATGCTACTATTGTTACACAAGAACCAATAGTAGAGGCAGAAGCTGCCTAGGGATGAAAATAAGAGGATTCTACATAAGAATCCGTTAATGAAGATGATGTTACACAAGAACCAACAGCTGAAATGGAGGAGCTCAATCCTTGGTATGCTGTTACAGCCCCAACTGATACTGCATGTGAAGTGCACAGGGTCTTGAATTAGGATCATGTTCAGAGAATACTGTATTGATATCATAGTTGCAGAAGTGGAAAAAAAATGCACTCTTGTTGCAGGGAGGAGTGATCTCGTTGGCAGTAGACTAGAAAGTAGCGAACTTGCTCATGGAGAAATGTGCTAAGAAGGAATTAATAGAAAAATGGTAAAGATGGGACGAGGAGGTAGTTATGAAGAATAAAGTAGAGAAGTTGTAGCTGTTGCAACAACAAGTTCAAGATTAAACAAATGATAAACAAAAGTTGCATGAACTCGCCCTAAATCTGTTAGGGTGTAGAAGACCTTCTCCGTCCTACCCAGTTCTTTTGTGGGAATGATTTTCCTTGTTTTAATTGAATGCGGTCTATGAAAATATACTGTATTTGGGTAGTTCTACCTGAACCTTTTTGGACGTTTTTCGTGCCTGTGATTTCCATGTTCAAATATTGATTTGCAAGCTTTTCCTCCATAATATAATTTGTGAGAATGTTAGTATGCACATGGTTGCGAGTGTTCTTCTTTACATTAGCGAAATGTAGTTGCGCACCTTTATTTGTTTTATGAAAAATCGTATAGAATGGCACATGGCCATGAAGATAGTGGATGCAAATGAAGAGAAGGAAACACTAATGATTTGAGCTGAACCAGGTATGGCTACAGAGCTAAGATGAATTTTCAGGAAATTTTTGAGCATTCTAGATGTCAAGGAATAGATAGGAATCTACAGGTGAAGAATTATGAAGCTCTGCTTCAACATTTTTTTGGATATGAAGTGTCATGCACATGTAGGGTGCCATAAATTCACAGAGGTTATTAGTGTAGGACTACAGTAAAAGCGACACATTTGGTTTTAAAAATTTTGTGGTTTTTGTTGTACGGGTCCCAGAGTATGACAAGATTGTGGATCGATTGGGCACCTTTTGGATAGGACTTAGGTTTAATTATCCTTTGATTTGGATGCCAGTGGAAGAGTACGACCCTCAATATCAACTATGTGATTATGAGGAGGAATCTTGGCTACATTAGTTGATGGCCACTCAAGGCTACAGGTTTGCTGAGGAGGACATCACCAACGCCTATAATCTGACAGAATGACATATGAGTGTCGCAGTAGGTTCTGAAGTATTTTTGCATGAGGACATGCAATTTCTTCAACTTGGGGGAGATGTTGGGTGTAGGTTTTGTGCATATTTTGGACACCATTTCCCCCCGATCCTTGACCATTTCACCTCTAAAGTTGTGGAGTTTATATCATAATTACCTCTTTCCCTGTTATAAGAATTCATTTTTGTTTTGACATATTATTTTTCCATTTTTGTTAAATTTGAATGAGGTGATATCTTTTTGATGACTAACCGAGGCAATTATGGAAAAGAATTCTTTGGATCTATTTCTTTTAGGTGATGCTCCCAGGTCCAACAGACCATTCTTGTTACACCCTGAGTTGTTGTTACACCTCAAGCATTGCTATTACACCTCAATCATTGTTGTTAAACCTTGAATTGTTGTTACACCGTGGGACATTGACTACACCACAATTGTTTAGGATCATGGGTACTATTCCATTGGAAAGTTGTCATAAAGATTGCATTTTCTATGTGAAGAGAAGGAGTTAAGGAAATTGTGATTTTGAGAAATGATGTAACAGAAATAGGCCTTGTATTTAGAACATGTTGTAACGATTTCTATTTTCTCTTGATATTGATCAACATGAAAATCATGAGATTCTCATCAATGATCTGCTTGTTATTTTGGACATGTAAATCTTATAAAGGAGACTCAATTCCATGTAAACGAGATGGACATTATCATTATTTTTCTCATGTAACTCATAATCATTTTAATAAAAAGAATAACATTGCTGATGTTTTTTCAGACACGGTGTTGAGACTTTACTAATTCACATCTCATCCCTACGCCCTGTTAGGGAGGAAGAGCCCTCCTCTTTAGAATGGATTCCAGTAGAAGTAATAGAATAGTGGTAGATTAATTATTCTTTTCTTCAGTAAGTGTGAAATTATTCTGTCCTCGTGTAATTTACAGAATGGGTTTACTTTTGTTTCTAGATTTTTGATATGCTGTCACACAGAATTTGTTTGAACATAAAATTCAGTTAGCCAGCTTAGTTAGTGGTGTGGTGTGTGGCACGCCTTTTCCTTTGTAACATGAAGTGTGGTTTCATTTCTGTAGAATGTTTTTAATTTCTGCATGAGTATTACTTTCTGAAATTAAATTTGGTGACAGCTATTTTGTCTTTTAATTTTGCTCTTGGTTGAAGTGTATCAGCACAGACAGTGCATACTCCTTTGAAATAAATCGACCTACCCTGGGTTAACAATTAATGGTTGTGATTCATTCATATTAATAGCGATTAAATCGACTCAACATGTTTAATATTGATCCTTTAGGTTTATTAATCCCTTGCATTTATTAATCTCTTGGATTTATAATATCAATCCCCTGGGTTTATTAATGTGTTAGGTTTATAACATTAACAATCCTTTTCGTTTTTAATGTTTTAGGTTTATAATATTAATCGCCTAGGTTTATAATATCAATGATTCATAAGGTTTATTAATCCCTTAGGTTTTCCTATATTAATAATCCATTCAGTTTATCAATTGTATTAGTTTATAATATTTATCCCTAATATGTATAATACTATATTAGGATTTACATTCCTAGCGCTTTTAATATTACTCTTAGGTTTGTGATATTAATCATTTATAATATTAATCCTTGACTTTAATATTAATTCTAGGGTTCATAAACCCTTGGTTTTAATATTACCCATAGGTTTATAATATTAGCGATCCCTTGGGTTTATTATATTATTGATAACATCAATAATATTATAATATTATTCTGAGATCTTAATATTATTCATTTTGGTTTATAACATTAATCTCAATAGTTTATGAACACCTTTGGTTGATAATGTTAATCCCTTGATTTTATAATATTAATAATCCCTTGTGTTTATTAATCCCTTAGTTTTGTAATATTGAGTTTTATGATATTAGAGTTTTATATTAGGGTTTAATACCATGACGTTAGGGTCTAATATTATGCCTTGGGTTTACAATATTAAGGTTTGATATTAAATCTATAATTTATTATATTAGGATTTATAATCTTATGGTTTTTATTCCTAGGGTTTAATGTTAATCCCTTCGGTTTATTAATAATCTTTGGCTTTATAATATTAATCCATTATATTTATGAATTCCTTAGGTTTATTAATGCATTTGGTTTATCATATTAATCCATTTGGTTTATAATATCATTAATACCTACATTTTATTAATCCACTCAGTTTATAATATTATTAGTCCTGGGTTTATTATATTAATAATTCTTTAGTTTTATTAATCCTTTGGGCTTTTAATATTTATCACTAATATGTGTAATAATATATTAGGGCTTCCCCGGATGCGGGTGACCATAATAGGCAGTTATGAGATGGGATGGGCAAGCAGCGTGAGCCACCTGCCTGCCATGCGCACCTGTGCCGTGTCCACATGGGAAACTATTCATAACTGATGGCGCTGGTACAATAGCCAACGAATGCAGCACTGGAGCATTTACGCTCCACCCACCTCTGCCTGCAACACAAGGTTCGGCCCCTCGGCTCTTATGGCGGCCACAGTTATTGCAGGGGTGCTTCGAGGTAAGGGCAATTGCATTATTAAGGGATGCACCAAAAATTCACCATGTTATTACAAGCTTGGTTCAACGTCTTACTGTTACCTCTGGCGCTGTGGAGGTGGAAGTCGAGTCCGAACTCTCAGGCCACTTCCTCTCCCACGGACTCCTGGACCACTCCTGGCCTCTGTTTTTACATTGGATTCATGAGTGTCTTATTGAACCCTCATCCGTCTGCTGATTACCATCCTCTGCCTGCATATCATTCTCTGCGTCGTTCAAATTCCAATTTGGCCCTGTATAGCCCTACAATCATGGTTCGGCCTCGGCAACCTATGCTCAGCCGATGTGGCTCTTCCCATGGCAGGTCTTCGCGCCCTTCTGCTGCTGACGATACCTCCCACCATTGCCATTGCCACTATCTCTTCCCTTATACTGCAGGCGCAAGTTCTCTTAGGCCAAGCCAATTTTTGCAAGCAAGCTCATCTGGGTCCTCTACCTCACCCTCCTTCGGTTCTGTTGTTTTCACCTTCAACGCCTCTCTGAACTGCCCCAGAATCATTGCCCATGTCTCAGTGCTCTTCATTGAAGAAGCCCAAGAAGAGGGCGAGGCCATTGATCAAAGGGAGGATTTGCCACTAGCTGAAACCAGGAGAGCCATGGAGACGACCTCTGCTGATCCTGTGAAGGTTTCGGAAGGACCTTCCAGTCAGAAGGCAAAAGCTGGGAAAGAGCCTATCATGGCAGCAACAGAAAAGGTTCTAGAGCAGGAAATGGAGGAGTATGGCTGGTGCAAGATCGTGGAGGAGGTTCCGCAAGACTAGCCACGTCTTCTCTCCAGGTTACGTGGCTCGCTATGATGGAATTTTGTCTATGTGTCCTTGTGTCAACGTGTCGATGTGTCAATGTGCCTTGGTGTCTAAGGGTCAATGTGTCATGGTGTTAAGTTGTTATGGTGTCTACGCTACAGGGAAATGTCAATGCCCAGGTTTTGTCTATCAAATTTGTCGATGCTCTGTGCCACAATGTATTTTTGAAGTCCCCTGTGAGGGAATGTTTTTTTGGTGCCGCTGGCCCATGCATGGGTTAGATTAAAAGCCTGGTTTGTCTTACACTGAGAATGATGTTGCTCCACACTGCTATATATGCCAGGCAGTTGGTTCCTCTTGACAGCAAGAATGTAATTGTATTCTGTTTCTGTAAATAATAGATTAATTTTACTGAGAAAAATAATATATTGGGGCTTATAATATTAATTTTATAGTTCTTATATTAATCTTAGGGATTATGATATCAATCCTTATGTTTAATATTAACTCTAGGTTTTATAATCCCTTGTTCTTATAATATTAATCGCAGGGTTTAATATTAATTCTTACGTTTACTAACCCCTTGGGTTTATAATATTAGTCCTAAGGGTTTATAATGTTAATCCCGTGGGTTTATTAGTACCTTGGGTTTATAATACTAATCCCTTGGATTTACTATATTATTTATAATATCAATAACATTATCATATCTTTCTAAATATAATAAATATTATTATTATTATTTTATCATACTTTTAATATATTATTATTATTATGAATATTACTATTATATCCATAACTTTTACACCTATTAGTGTGTCTCTTTCCTCTCTCTCCCTCCTTCTCACACACACACACACACACATATATTGAATTGATGCCTATGACATATATCAACCACATTTATTAATGTGGTTGCGATAGTTAACTATTATTATTATTATTATTATAGCAAATTCATTTTCTCTCTAAATATTAGTAGTTTGTCCTTAATTTATACAATGTATATTGTTTACCTCTTTTATAATATATATATATATATATATATATATATAATCTACTTAATAAATAATTTAGAAAAGATATAATGCTATTTGTATTGAAAAGTGTTTTTCATATTTCCATTTCAATGTAATATAGGTGAAGTGTTGTGTAAATATTTTGTTGTTATTTAATTATTATTATTATTTGCAATAATTATTATAATTTTGTTGATATAGTTATACATATTTACTCATTATTATTACTTAAACAAGATTAAAATATGTAAAAATAACATTTACTAACATTACTTAATGATAAAGGGAAATTAAATTCTATTTGGAAATTGTAATTACTTAACGTTATCTCATTTTTGTTTCTCCTTGGTTTTTAGTTTTTTAGTTGTTACCGTTTTTTTTATAAACGGTTATTAGTTTTTCTTATAATGCATCTACTACTAACCTTTATCAATATTATCATATATTTCTATTTGAACTTATTTAGTCAGGAATATATTACATACAACACTTACTTAATTCAAACTCTCTAAAAGAATGTAACACCCTCCTCCCACATTTACCTAAGCTAACTAGTCCATCGGGGTAAACATGTGATGAAAAGTTGCTATCATATGATTCGACCTCCTAGATCACCTAAAGGATGTGGAATCAGTTGACCAACACTTTAAAGACCTCCCTTAGGGGCTACAGAATATTCAGCTTCCAGGTGTCCAATCCATAAGATAACTTACTTCTTGATTGATCCAAACCCCCAATTGCTCCCATGGAAAGCCCTCCATGTGTCAATTGCCTTTTTCAGGTAGTTCTGTGCTAATGACCCCGAATTTTGTCCCATGATTTCAGGGCTAGGACTCAGGCCTCTACCTAGAACTTCATGAAACTTCTAGAAATCATAAATAACAAGATGATAAGGCATCTAATGAAAAAATTTAACAAGAACCTATCTTTACAAGGCCTAGCCATGAGATACATTTCGTAAAACACATCATCAACATGTAATCTATAGGTCACATAAACAAATATGAGCATAGGGACTTCATGCTTATCTACGATTTTCCAAGAATATCAGGTTCCCTCTCATAATAGCTACGTTATCATCTATTATGTCATACATTCATTATTCATTCATTTTCTAATAAAAAGATTATGGGAGTCGTAACTGAATTTTGTCATAAACCATGCTTATAATTAGCTTATAACCAACATAATAACAATGATATAGCAACCAATATAGTCACACAATAACAAACATATTTACAAATTATACACAAAATGAAAAGAAGTATTATTAACATATGTAAAATGCAACCAAGCCAAGGACTTCCACATACCACCCAACCATAGATTGGCTGAACCAAATATTTCTTTCAACTAACCACCCCCATGCCATATTCCAAGCATGAATGTGGGAATATTAATAGAAGCAATCAAGGCTTTCCTAGGCTTTACCATGTATCCTACCAAGCGATTCCTAGGCCCAAACAATAGACATACACTACAGGCTTTATGGTAACCCCTCCATGTACTGGTTAAGGGATCAATAGGCCCTAAACAAGCATGGATGCCTCATGACCTCTCCACTAAAACTATGAGGAATTTTTCCATCTCCACCCTCTAGTCTTTACCATGTATCCCACCATTACAGGTCAATAGATTCCTAGTCCTAATAAGAGTATGCACCTCTATCATTTACCGTGTGTCCCGCCATTACAAGTCAAGGGATTCCTACAGTAGTAGAAAATGAGATATTAGTGACTAGGTGAGTAAGAAAGTTAGTCACCATAGCTTTTCCAAGTGAAATACTACCAAAAATGAGCAATCTTAAGTGAACGAACTAAAAACGACTAACATAAATCACTAATTTAGTTGCAGGTTAAAATATGTGACCAGCGAATAAGTAATACAACTAAAAATGACTAAAATGAATGACTAATTTATTATAACAACAAAAATACAACTACGTAACAAGTACTACAATAATATAAACTAGTTTTTTATGTTAGTCATTTTAATTGTGTCAAGCAATCTAAACTTACAAGCGATATGGGATTGAAGGGTTGTTAAAGATTAGTTGAAATGGTATCCTTCCTTAAAAACTTCTTCATCCTCACTTGGTGTATAGGTGAGCCAACTTTGCATTATTCATCTCTAACAATTTTTAATTTTAAAAACATATTTTTTAATATAAAAATTATTTTACGTATTTTTTAATTGATTGTATCTAATTGGATCTAGTTCCAATTTGAAATTAATTTGAAGAGAAATTTCAATTTTTAAGACTATAATATCAAATAAAAACTACTTTAATTTCATATTAACCAACCTAGATCCATATTAACCCCTAATCTATCAAGCACCGAGATGGACCCAATCTCTTGAGGTGCAAACATTTTTTTCTAGTGCAAAACTTGAGGAAATGTTTGCACCTTGAGAGATTGGATCCCTCTCGGAAATTGATAGTTATAGGCTTATTATGGATCTAGGTTGGTTATATAATACTATATAATATCTATATTTGTATTTGGGTCTCTTTTTTATTCCCCCTCTCTATCTCACCCAGCAAACATACACACACTCTCTCTCCCTCTCTTTCCCTTCTCTTTCTATCTCTCTCTTCCCCTTCTCTCCATCTCTCCCTTCTCACTCCTCTGTCTCTCCATATCTATCTCCCTATGTATGTGTTCTTTCCTCCCTCTCTCTCCCACTCCAATTCCATCTCTCTCTCTCCTTCCCTCTCTCTCTCTCTTCCTTCCTCTCGCTCCCTCTCTCCCCCCATCAGTATGTCTTTCTCTCTCTGCTCCCAACTTTTTCACTATCTCCCTCCCTCTCTTCGCCCCCTCCCCAATTATCTCTTAAATTTGATCACATTGTATTGTGTCTAAGAAATTATCTAACTTAAAAAAAAAAAAAAAAAAAATCGTTGTAAAATATTAAACCTATATTTTCAATAATCATGTCAAAGAAAATAAAATAATGAAAAACTTTGAAAAATCATGCAGTATATTTAATCTATTATAATTAGTCAATTTTCTTGTTCTCATCCCTTGGATCCTTAGCTAAGATGGATCTATGCTAATTCTTTAATATATATATTAATATATAAGTATCAATTCGCTTGCTCTATCCCTTGGATCTTTAGCTAAGATGATATTTAGGCCAGTTCTTTATATATAATATATATATAATATTATAGATATATATATATATATATATATATATATAGAACCAACATAGATCCTTCTAAGTTTAATTTGATTAAAAACTTAATTTAATTTCTAGGGAAATATTTTTATTAGTCGTGAGGATAGAGGGTTTAGATATATCTAAAATTGTAACATTTTCCCTTTGATATTCAATTAAAAAAATGTTGTAAAATTAAATTAAATTAAATTATTTTTACTATGAAATAAGTTATGGTTTTTTGGCATGTCGTATTGATAAGCCATGGTATTGGCCCATGGTATTGTAACAAAGCTTATGGTTTTTGGACTTGTATTATTAATAAGCCATGGTATTGGCTCATGGTATTGTAACAAAGTCTATTCACAAGTTAATAACAAAATCAAAATATAACAAAATGAATTTTATTATTTTTATTAGTTTAACTTGTTATTATTAATTGAGGCCATATTTAAATGTTTACACTCATCCCAATATCATTTTTCACTTCTTCTTCTTCCTTTTAATTTAGCATCATAGGCAACAATAACAAATTATTATTAAAAATACATCATTTAACCAAATTGCAATTTATATATCTTATTTTGTATTATAAATATTTATTTTATTTTTTCCATTACAAATATTTCTTTTCTTTTCCATTTCCAGTTTAGCGTTGGGTTCAAACAAAATATTCACAGATTACAACATCACATTGTATAACACCATTTTTCTCATTCTTGTTGAGATTTGAACCCCAAATGGAGTTTGCATTGGAAACACCTTGGGAGAGCATCAATGATTAGATGGAGGAAAGGCAAGGTCATTGGGCATGGATATTTTGGCCATTTGTACATGGGTATGAATTTGGACTCTTGAGAGTTATTCATTTTTACTAAAGATGATTTTTGTTCTTATGGGTAAACAATGTTTATATGATCAAACCATAAATTTCATCTAGAGTTCAGCGTTTAATGATTATGATAATGCAGATCTTGATTGCGGCCAACAATTCGTCAAAAGGCAATGCATAAGTAAGCATTTTGCATGTCCTTATTGCACAAAGGGTTTAATGATTATGATAATGAAGGTCTTTATTATGACCAACAATTCATCAAAAGACAATGGACATGTAAGCATTTTGCATGTCCTTATTGTACATATCATTTCTTTCCTCCCTAACTTTTCTAGGGTTAGAATGCATGAAATTTTATTGTTTCTTTTCACCCTTTTTTTAGTGGTTGATTTTTTGAGTAATGGAGTCTACCATGCCCTCCTCTCTAAAGTTTCTATGGTTATAATGCATGAAATTTAATTTTTTCTTTTCAACCTTTTTTTAGTTGTTGATTGTTCGTGTAATGGTCTCTACCATGCCCAAATTCAAAGCGTTCGAGTGATGCAGGCACATTTTCTGGTAGGATGCAAATACTAGACCTTCCTCAAACTTTGTTACATGAAATTAAAATTTCTTGTAGTCATGAGCATAAAATATTTTATGTTTCATCCTTAGAATTTGATCTCAATGCCTACATTTTTAAACCATGTTACTATATTTTAAGTATAATATACTTAGATCGATTAAACCTTACAACACTCTAGAGCTTAGGTTAGTTTCAGCTAAAAAGAAGGAACTTGAATGGATTTTGCAATTTATACTCAATTCATACAGATAATGATTAAAAATGTGTCGATAGTGCTGGACCCGCCAACATTTCAGGGGATCTCCACGGTAAGAAGTCCCAACTAGACCTCAGACCATTTGGTGTAGGAGTCCTAGTAATGGGTAGTACGATATCGACTTGACCGTGGTTGCGTGCAAAGGCAAGTAAGATATCCTTTTTGGTAACAAGGGTGTGACATGCACAACAAGCCAAGGAAGGTGTATGAACGGTTCTATCACACGAAGAGTGAGGTGAGTGCACCCTTGGAAACCTATGTAAACATGCACCTTGAAAGGGAACACGAGCAAAGATGCATCACAAGATGGAAGGAAGGTGGACCAACAATCCAAAGTAATGGTTAAACCAGCAACACATTTCAGTAAGATTCATACATACATATACACAAAGAGTCCATACATACATGTGTAATCAAACAAATAATTATATCATTAGAGTAAACAAGTTAACTGAAATTAAATAACAATATATGCATGCAACATGTGGGCTCTATTATATTAAGAAGTAAAGTTCTAATCATACAGTACAACCATGACCGACCACAAGTCTCGACAGCAGAATGTTACAGTCATTGTCACCTGCTCAAAAGAGATGTACTAGCTTTTCGTTGTGGACAAGCCAAGGCTTGTTACAATACTCTCCAAGCTTTCTCTAAGAAACTCCTATCGGAAGCTTGGTTGACCAAAAGCCTTTACAATGAGTTATTGAGTACTATATGGAGAAAAGGGTGTGGTGAACCTTGACATTTCCCTTTGTTGACTGTTCATCTAACTTCATGTCTCTTCAACTACTTTATGACTGTTATATTCAACTATTGACACTTGAACTTCCACTTGACAAGACGTTACATACAATCTGAACATGTACCCATGTGAGACAAAATAGGCTTAAGAAAGCCATACAAGACGTCACTAAGACTTGGACAGTTGTGGGAATACCAAATCTTCATTATCCTTGCAATGATCAAGTATGGTGGACCGATGCCAAGCTTGGTCATCCGTGATTGTGTCCATGCACTCAAAGGTGACATCATGCTAAAATTGAACTTTGTCCTCCGTTGCATCCAGGTACACTGATATGGATCCTCTGTCCAACTCGTTTGATAACATGCACATCATTGTCCTTAGTGGCAACTTGACCAACAGCGTACTGGTACAAAGAGTCTATGCTGATCTCCAAGTGTGTGATGGTGACTATGCGCATCAACTTGTCAAAATATGTGTTTAGCTCGAGTCAAACTTTCTTCTTATCTCCGCTTTGGTGAGTGTGCCAAATGGGTGGGATCGCATGCATGTGCACAATTACATCCATGTTCCTGAATACCCTTACATGCAATCGACAACAATTCTCACCCTATCTGCTCCATGACAGTCGTTGGATGGGTCCATAACTTGTGTGGGAGAAGCTTCATCAGTCTGTGCATGTTGCGCCTCCTGCTCTGCCTGTTTCTACTATAACTCCTTCTCTCATTTGTGCAACTCTTGTTCTTCCAAGAGTTGTTGCTTCAACACCCACAAATCCTTCTCTATTTCTCTCTCTTCCTTCTTATGATCCTCTTATCACATCATCACCTCATAGCCTCAATCTCCAAAGTTTATTTCATCACAAGTGGGTCTGCTTGAACTTACAACTTTTCTCTACCTCTACATTCTTAACAACCTCCCTCTTACATTTGTCACATGCATGTGTGCTATCTTCTATTGCTGTTGATGGTGCTTCTTCCTACGACGTTGTTTCCATTTCATCTTGATATCCTAGTCCATGAACAACTTGATGTCTTCATAGATAGGCAAGTTCATAGGCATTGGATAGACTACATCCCAAGTTGTGTTCTCAACGGTGTCATTGACTCTGCTCACCTGGAAGCCATTGTACTTGTGCTGTTGAGAGGTAGATGAACACCTATGATACCTAGAGACATAGAAATACTCAAAACAAGAAATACTTCAGTTGAAAACAAAAAAATAGGAGGACTAACATGCAACACACATGTGTGAATGTGTGTGAATACTACACAATTTTCACCAAGAGGATGGGAGATTGACTGCAAAAACTGTGCAAGGCATAGTCCTGATTGTAGGGCGGCTGACTGACTACTATAACTACACAATGCATAGTCCATCCTAGCCTGTTGAGGACTGAAACTGTGCAATGCATAATTTCAGTCAGTAGTGACATGAAAACAAACAAACTACATTGCGTAGATTTTGGGGCCAACAAGGCACTGCCTCCCAGAATTGTGCAACACAAGCCTAAAGGTCAGTGTTGGGCTAGACTTGCACAATATTTATAGGGAAGGCAGAGCCTTCACTTCCATAAATGCATAAGGCTATCCGGCTAAGGAAAGATTTGGGCCAAGGCAGCCGAGACCTGCTGACAGGCGATTATAACATGAGAAGTAGTAATGCATGGTTATACTAAGTGTAAACAAGAGTGAATGATCATGCATGCAAATAGTAAGTGCAAGATATAGAAAACAGGAAAGCATGCATGTGTGTGAAGTGAGTCACTGTAATGGTGATCGTCGGTGCAAAACCAGCGTCATGCATGCGACAACAGTGAGATGTGAACGAAAACTGAAATGGTGCTGCTAGAAGCTAACATACATTACAATGATAGCAAGTGCTCACTGAAATCAACCAGACAACACTCACACAAGCCGAAACACAAAAAGCAACAAAAACCCAAAGAAAGACATGAAAAGTGGGCTTACGCTGAAATAAATGAGTTGAATGTGCCGACGACTCCTAGATGTGATGTGGGATGTCAAAGATGCAAGATCAATGTGAGGAATGAGTTCTACAGCATGCAGTTCATAAGTTTTGTAAAATAGATGTTATGACGCACATGCCACAAATCCAGGAAAACCGACACTTGGCGGGAGGTTTCTAAAATGAGAATTTCATGCAACCTCCTACTACTAAAAATAGATCCCTAAACTTAGGGATGCCTTTGCATTTTTCCTTGGGAAAAGTAGTCCATGCATGAAAATTAGTTTTGCTCAGTCCCGAATGGAACCACTCAACCTGAAGGCACATGCATCGGTCTGCGAGCCTGGGATTGAAATTTGCGTAGTTCCTAAGTTGAGTTAGGATAGCTGTCCCCGAGGTTTTGCATAATTTATGGGGTCAACAGGTGACTACCTCCTAGAATTGTGCAATTTCTAGGCTAAGCATTATTGATCGTTCAAATTGCCTTGTTTCCTGAAGGAACACTACATGATTTCTCTATGTAATTCTAGAGCCCAGCAGACTGCCAGGCTAATTTGCACAATTTCTGGAGGTAAGGTTGCTTCCCCTCTAAAATTGCACAATTTCCTAAGGGAAGCCTAATAGACTAATATGCACAATTCTTGAACTCATTAGGCTGGCTAGCTAATTTGTGCAATTTCTGGAGGGAAGGATGGTTCCCCTACATAATTGCATAATTTTCTGGGGGTGCTCCTTCACTAGCACATGGTCTAAGTCCAATAATACAACCTATGGGGGGAGTGAAGAAAAATAACATGCACAGGCTGACAAGACGCTAAGAAACAACTGAAGGCTATATGCTTGATGATGCAAGACATGCTGCTGAGGATCATTTGTAGGGAGGCTCCAAAACGAAGCTAAGGAAAATTTTTGGGGGGTGTTTGTAGCCTTTACAACAGTTGGTGACACACTAGTAGACCTCCAACTCTTTGAATGGACCTTGTTTGTGAAAAGAAAGTCTAACACTTCCGGAAGTATTGTTCAATTCTCTATTCATCTTGGTTTCCACGCTTGCTCAATTGTAAGATGTAGCATCCGCCAAGCCCTTGGTTAGTCAACACACATTCCAAGCCAAGTAAACACAGTTGTTTTGATTGGGGATGAGGGGTATATTGGTGCACAAGACATATGATTGTTAGAGTTTTAATTTCGTCTTTGGTGTTTCTCTGCTGCCAGCAGGTCGGGACAGTACCCTGACAGAGTCACGCAGAAACAA
Organism: Pinus taeda; assembly: GCA_000404065.3. Classification (NCBI taxonomy): domain Eukaryota; kingdom Viridiplantae; phylum Streptophyta; class Pinopsida; order Pinales; family Pinaceae; genus Pinus; species Pinus taeda. Next base: position 126,794 of record APFE030353994.1, read on the forward strand.
AGGTATCACTTCACTGTCAACGAGCCTAGTTAATACCATGGCAGAGTTACTTTCATCACCTCTCTGCATAGGAAGCCTTTCTCTTCTTTCGCCTTATTCAATTTTCATTTTTTCGAAATTTTTTCACATTTTCATTTTTTCAATTTTCATAATTGTGCATAGCACTTCTTCATTTGACCGGAAGTAGAGGGATCCTGACTTATTGAGAGAAAAATAGGTTTTTCCTTCAGAGAAGTAGTTTATATATACCTTTGATGTGCTTGTTTAGGTTTTCCCCCTCACCTTACACTACTTGACTGAGTTGACAAGGATTAACCCATAAACGACTGACTAGAGTAGGTGACACTAGTTAGCATGCAAGCATTGTGTTTTCACTAAGGCTCACTTTGAATAATATGTATTTTCCATTGGAGTATCATGCACTAAAGATAACAAATTCTTCATATAGAGGCAGGATGATAGATAACTTCACAAGTCCTCTTGTACTTTTCCTTTCTTGATTCAAGAGTCACACATGGTCCATGCGAAACAAACCTATGAACACAAACAAGAAAACAAACCAAAAAACAAAGAAAAAAGTAGAAGTAAATGCATAAGCAAATCCAGTAAGCAAACAAGAAGACAAAAAAACAAACATACAAAGTGAGTAAGCAAATATGCATGTAAGAAGACAAACCAAAAGCAGACACTACTCCTACTCCTAAGCTAACGGTGCATGGGTTTGCTCACATGAAGTGATATTTCCAATGCAGCCACTAACACATAGGTTGACCCATGTTGGTGAATGCATGGTTCACGAATGAGATAATTGTGCGAACTAGCAAATAAGAAAGATATAACAATGAAGACAAACACACCCATAGTTTAAAATAGTCCACAAAACATAAGTGAGTGAAAGCGCATGACATGCACTCTATGGACATGCCATGGTGTTTTGCTACAGTGTGTGCAGATGTTAAGTGTATGCATTCTCTTAATTGTGACATACAAGGAAACGTGAGAAAGGTACATAAATTACGTTGTGCAAGTGTGCTTTTTTTGTAATATTCCTCCAATGCATCAATGATGGGATTGTGTAGTTCGAGTGGAGGAAGCATAATTTGTGCGTGATGCTGATCTTCAATGCATATAGATGAGTGATGAGGAGCCTCGAGTGTTTGAAAAATTTCCTGATCGGAAGTGAAAGAAACCTCAGGACAACAAGGACATGACATAACAATCAGCTTGGGCTGAAGTGCCTCGACAGTCTGTGGGGTTTTGGCTTTGTTGATCGATAGATCATTGTAGACTAGAGTCTTAGATAGATTAACAAAAGTTGAATTAATATTGTGATCAGATGAAGAAGTAGAGAGATCGCAACCATAAATATCAAAAAATTCAGGATGTTTGTGGGCATCCTCATGATATGATGAATCGCACAGAAGGATAGATGAGAAGAAAGGACGTTCACCCTCTGCATTTTAGGAAAAAGCAGAAGAAAAGTCAAGTAGATGTTCAATGAATGACTAGTCCTCTCCGTTGCGGGATGATGGGCTAACATACGGTGTGTGTTGCGAATGATCAACAATAGGTGCATTCATGGACAAAGATACACATGAAAAACCAGGGATGGTAGGATCATCAAGGATGTAAGGAAAAAACAAAGGAGGTACCAACAGACAGGGATGGTCCTCTTCTGCTGATGGATGTTTGAGCTCCTAGTCATACTCTTAATGAATGACAACGCATGTTGGCTCTGCAACACCAACTTTTTCGATGGCTTGATCCTTGTTCACAACAAGTGTAGAGTCTAAAATGGAAGAACACATGATAATGACATCTAGAGGATCATCCGAATGAAGATGGAGGTTGAGGTACAAAATGCATGTGATAACCCAATGGTTCACAACCAAGCTTGTGTGGAACTAGAAAGGAGTGATGTCTAGAGGATGTGACGGTTGAACATATGTGTGTTTATGCTCTCCAACATCACTCTACAATGGTGGAGTTGTTTCATGAGGGGACGGCGGAAAGTCACTTGTGACAGCAACCGTGTCCATCCGTGATTGTGTAGCTCCATCACTGAAGTATGCTAAGCAGGGCTTGATCTTGAAATTCTTCTTGGGATTGAGTTATTTGTTAAGACAATATTTGAATATGTCCCAAGGATATGGAAATTTCATCTGGCTTTTCGGTACTTCAAACTGCAAATCATGGAAGTGCCACCAAAATCCATAGGCGATTCATGGGGGGCCTTCCTTTGTGGTAACACTTTTTTGTCAAGAGGTTCTAGACCAAAACGATGGAAAGTAGATTCAATGAGATCACACAACTAGTCAAGTGAGTGCAAGTGGTAGACTGCAGCACTACCGTTGTGGGGATTCACGAAGTGTTTATGATAGCAATAGACTGACCTCTTCTGCATAAAACTCGTCTGTATTTTGAAGGAATACATAGAAGTATTCTAAGTACTTAGTCAGGCTACATTGCCTTCACCATCATACATGAATTTAGACAAGAGATCAAAAAACTCCCTTGTGATGTTGAGAGGTTCGACATGCAAAAGACAACGTGGAGGGATGAGTTTGATAACATCCATGATAGATGCGAAAAGGTTCAAAATAGGACAAGAGGAAAAAAAAATTATTTGGCCCTCCTTCTAGTGCCAAAAAAGTTGACGGTGTTGGACCTACTAACATGTCAATGGATCTACATAGTAAGAAGTCCCAACTAGACCTCAAGTTGTTTAGTGTAGGAGTCCCAGCAGTGGGTCGTACGGTATCTCCTTGACCATGGTTTTGCGCAGAGGCCAGTAAGATATCCCTGTTGGTAGAAAGGGTGTGACATGCACAACAAGCCAACGAAGGTGTATGAATGGTTCTATCACACGGACAATGAGGTGAGTATGCCCCTTCAAAACTTGTGTAAACACGTAGCTTGAAAGGGAACACACGAGCAAAGATGCATCACAAGACAGAAGCAAGAACCAACAATCCAAAGTGATGGTTAAACCAACGACACATTTCAGTAAGATTCATACATACATAAACAGAAAGAGTCCATACATAGATGCATAAAACATGTTGGCTTCGTTATATTAAGAAGTGAAAGTTCCAATCATGTAGTACAACCATGACCAACCGCTAGTCCCGATAGCAGAGCATTACAATGATTATCGCCTACTCCTCCAAAGAGATGTACTAGCTCTACACTGTCGAGAAGCTAAGGCTCATTACCATAATCTCCAAGCTTTCTCTAAGATACTCCTATCGGAAGCTTGGCTAACCAAAATCCTTTACAATGAGTTATGAGGTACTATATATCAAAGGGTCAGGTGACCCTTGACATTCCCCTTTGTTGATTGTTCAGTTACCGTCATGACTCTTAAACTACTCTATGAAAGTTACATTCAACTATTGACACTTGAACTTCCACTTAACAAGACGTTACATACAATCTGCACATGTACACATGTCAGACAAAATAGGCTTGAGAAATCCATGCAAGACATCACTAAGACTCAAAATGTTGTGGGAAGACCAATTCTTCTTCATCCTTGTGATGAACAATGGTTGCAGACTGATTTCAAGCTTGGTCATCCATGATGGTGTCCGTGCACTCAAAGGTGACATCCTGCTGAAAGATAAGTCTAGCCTCCGTTGCATCCAGGTACACTGATATGGCTCCTCTATCCAATTCATCTGATAACATGCACATCATTGTCCTTTGTGCAGCTGGACCAACAACATGCTGGTGCATAGTGTCTGTGTTGATCTCTAGTGTGTGATGGTGACCATGTGCATCAAGTTGTAAAAATACATGTTCAACTCCAATCGGAATTGCTTCTTGTCTTTGCTTTGGTGAGTGTGCCAAATGGGTGGGATTGCATGTGTGCACATAATGAAAGCCATGTTCCTGAATACCCTTGCATGTTATCAAAAACATTGCTGACCCTGTCTACTCCATGCCAGCTGGTAGATGGGTCCATAAACTGTATGGGCATAGTTTCATTATTCTGTGCATGTTACATCTCCTGTTGTGCCTATTTATGTTGCAACTCATTCTCTCGCTTATGTAGCTCATGTTATTCCTTAAGTTGCTGCTTCAGCACCTAAAACTCCTTTTATGTTTCTCTCTCTACCTTCGCACAATCCTCTTGTCGCATTGTTGTCTCATAGCCTCAATTTCCAAAGCTTCTTTTATCACAGGCGGGTCTACTTGAACTTGCAACTATGCTCTGCCTCTACGCTTTCAACAAACTCCCTCTTACAATTGTCGCATGAATGTGTGCTACCTTCTACTACTGCTGATGGTTTTTCTTGCTATGATAATGCTACCCTTTCATATTGATATCCTTTTCCATGAACAACATGATGTCTTCATAGATAGGCAAGTTTGTAGACACTAGATCAAATGCATCCCCAGTTGTGTTTTGAACGGTGTCATCAACTTTGCTCTCTTAGAAGCCATTGTACCTATGCTGCTAAGAGGAAAAAGAACACCTGTGATACCTAGAGAGATAGAAAACCTCATGGAATGAAATCTATCAGTCAAAAACCAAAACAAATTGGAGGAATGACATATAACATAGATGTGTGACTATTTATGAAGATTACCCAATTTTCACGGGAGGTTGGGATACTGACTGCCAAAATTGTGCAAGGCTCAGTCTAAACTATTGGAAGGTTGACTGACTGCTATAAATACACAATGCATAGTCTAGCCTTGCCTTCTGAGGATTGAAACTCTGTAATGTGCAATTTAAGTCAGTCATGACATGCAAACCAGCAAACTGCATTGCATAGTTTCTCAGGGCAGCAAGGCACTGCCTCCCAAAATTTCACAACGTAGGCCTATAGGTTAGTGTTGGGCTAGAATTGCAAAATTTATGGAGGGAAGGTAGAGCCTTCACCTCCAGAAATCCACAATGCTAGCCTGGCAAGGTAATATTTGGGGTAAGGTAGCCCAGACCCGTCAACGGGTGACTGAAAACATTAGAAGTTTGAATGCATGGTGATACTGAGTGTAAAAAGGAGTGAATGATCGTGCATTCAAATGGTAAGTGCAATATTAAGGAAAATGGAAAGCATGCATGTGTGTGAAGCGAGTCACTACAACGATGATCGTCGGTGCAAAAATAGTGTCATGCATGTGACAATGGTGAGATGAAAACAAAATTGAAACAGTGCTTCTACAAGCTAACATACATAAAAACGATAGCAAGCACTCTTTTAAATCAAGTAGACAACACTCACACAGGCCGAAACACAAAAAGAGACAGAAACACGACGCAAGACATGCAAGGCAGGCTTAGCCCGAAATAGCTGAGCTACATGTGCCAACGACAACTTGATGAAATGTGTGATGTTAGAGCTACAAGATCGATTTGAGGAATGAGGTTTGCAACATTCATTTCATATGTTTTGATAAAATTTAGGTTATGATGTGCATGCCACAATTATAGGAAAAGTGGCACTTGGCAGGAGGTTTCTAAAATGAGCATTGCATCCAACCTCTAGCTGCTAAAAATAGTTCCCTAACTCTAGGGATGCCTTTGCATGCTTCCTTGGGAAAAGAATCCATGCATGCAAATCAATTTTTCTTGGTCTAGGTGGGAACCGGTCAACCTAGAGGCACATTTCATTTCTCTAGGAGCTTGGGATAAAAATCTGTGTAGTTCTAGGGCTAAGTTAAGCTAGGTATCCCAGAGGGATTATGCAATTGCTGGTGTCATGAGGTGACTGCCTTCTAGAATTGCACAATTTATGGGTTGAGCAGCAATGCTGTGTCAGATTGCGCAGTTTTTTGGAGGAATACTGCTTGACTTCTTTGTGCAATTCTGGAGCCCAGCAGGCTGCTCGGCTAATTTGCACAATTTCTAGAGGGGAGGTTATTTCCCCTTCAAAATTGTGCAATTTTATAAGGGAATCATGACAAATGCATTTGCGCAATTATTGGGCTCAGCAGGATGGCTAGCTAATTTGAGCAATTTCTAGAGGGAAGGATGGTTTCCCTCCATAATTGTGTAATTTTCTGGGGGATCTCCTTGGCCAACACACAGTCTAAGTCTAGAAAGATAGGTTAGGAGCGGAATCAAGCAAACTAACATGCACATGTTGAAAATACACTGTGAAACAACTGAAGCATATATTCTTAATGGTGCAAGACATGTTGCTAAGGATGGTTGGTATGGAGGCTCCAAAATGAAGCTAAGGAAAAGTTTTGGATGGTGTTTGTAGCCGCTACAAAAAAATGGAATAACCCAAATGGTCTGATAATTTTTACCCACCCATCAATTTCCAATACCTTTGCTATTATTCTGAACCTAAATAGAGAGAGTAGAAGAAGAAGAGGAGCCTAGATGAGGTGGGCCCTGACCTGCTTGATACTTTTCAAAAGTTGGGAATGCCCTTGACTAAAAGAAGAGATTGACCAACGTTGTTGTGGATGTTGTTTTCGATAGTGTTTTCATTGCTACCATGCACAGGTAGACTCTATAGGCAGTTGAGGTTATATTTTGTTCATTATAAGAGGTAATTCAAGAGTATCTTGATCTAGTGGGGAAGTAGCTTTTCATGGTTAATCCTCCTGCTGATAACTATTATGCTGCATTGTATTTTTTTTTTAGTGATAACTCATTCTATTGAATTTCCAAGCACACTTTGTCACCCATGGAGATATCCACTTATTTTGGGATGAATGAGATGGAGACCATGCACTTTGAGAGGAATCTTATTGTTGTATATCGGAGGAGGTTTGTGAGGTGAGAGGAGTTCTGTGACATATATTGAAGGATGCATTGCACCATTTTATGACACCAATCACCTCCATGCCACAGTAGTGGATATCTATTGCACCGAGGGAGAAACGATAAAGTATTCCACTATAAATAATTGGTATGTTAGGGACGAGGAATGTAGACGTGGGATTTATAATTTATTAAGAAAAGAGGTTTGTGTGATGGAGGCAAATCAAGGATTTTGTGTACTTGAGTAGAGATTGGTTCGAAAATCACTTGGAAAAACTCAAGCATTATTTTGAAAGGCGATGATGTAATTGGAGAGTTCTATTATGTGTCCTTGAAAAATAACTATCAATAAGGGGGTACAAAGATGATCCATATAGTGAATAATTGTAGGAGTAGGATTGTTTCTAAAATTATATCTATAGGCAAGTCAAGGAACTCCTATGGAGGATTAGTGTAGGTGAAATGAAATTCTCATAGAGCAATGATTTTTTCAAAGTGTGTTTTGATGCTCATCAGTGACCAGGCAGCTGCAAATAATTGTCATTACATTCAGGTACAATTTGAGTTGCATTCTAAAGTCTTTAATTTCATTTATTAATAGTCCTTCTTGTGTCCTTGTCTCTCTTAATTTCATTGTGGTAGGATTGGAATGGGCTAAAAAATAAGCATATCATTGAGTAAAGTAGACACCCACATGTCAGTACATGTCATTGTGCATACTCTCTGTTTTTTATACAATTAGAAGTGATCAATATGATGTGTGCAAAACTAAAAATCCTAGCAAGCATGATGAATCAAGTCTTAGCATGGAAATCGAAACCAAGAATCATAAAATATCAATAAATTTGTGGCACAAAGTAAAAAACACAATAAAGGATTTTATGCCCACATTGTCTATTTAGTGCAAGATACTACTAATATTTCATAACTCTTAAGAGCTAGTGGATGTCATGAATATGCCCTCAAGAAAAGTTACTGAGTTGAAGATAATATGGTTAGTGAAACTATTTACTTTAAATAGGCTTAATTTATGTAATTAAAACAAGTTTGAAAATCACTAGAAACACCAACCCTGTTTATTTTAAATATGTTAAACTTAGGTAATCAAAACAAGTTTGAAAATCAATAAAAACAACACCCCTACATCATTTTATTTCCAGTTGTACACGATAATATTGAATAAAATTATCATCACTTCCATTTAAATTGGCCGTAAATAAAATAACAAACAAGTTTGATGCGGGTAATTTTTTACATTCAAATTTTCAAATATGTGGAAGTTACAATACACTAGCTTAAATCCGCACACAAATAAAATATCAGAAATGTGGCATGGGAATGAGTAAGAATTTTTACACTGGCTTAAAATTTCCCCTTGGTTAGTGAAGAACCAATTCAACTCTATTTTTGGTGGAGTATTAAGTTATCAACCAAAGATAAAAAATTGTTAGTCTCTTAAATGACTAAAAAAGGATATTTAGAATGTTATATAGAAGTTACATTTCCCGTAGCTATATCCAATCCCATTTTTTTTATATAGAAGTAACATTTCATGTAGCTATATAAGTTACATTTACATGTTTTAGATAGAAGTTACATTTTACATAGCTATATCTACCCTCGCATAACTATAATATTCCAACTGCATTTTTTTCATACTTTTCAACGTTTTAAAGATTTGTTTATTTTTGTGTGATTATAGTTGATATTGTTTAAGACATCTCCTATTTGCAATATTTTGAATTCTTAAGTGGGATCTTGGGTAGGTTTCTGTTAGTACCATATATCATGTTAAGTAGATGTTGTTTTATAATTCACCCAAGAGAATTTAGGAGCAACACTGAATTGCACGCTTGTTTCCATTTTACATCTAATATTTGCAACCATTTCCACGTGAATAACCCAATAGCCCATGTTGAACATGAAGAAAGTACCTCAAAAAATGGGGAATATCAGTTATTCTATTTACAAAGGAGGATAGATCCATAGAAGGCAATGACAACTATCATAAATGGCTATTTTCGGGTTGTATTTAGTGAAATCCCACTAGAATTTGCTACTAAGGTAAATCAATTGATGAATTTTAAGCTTGAAGGTAGTTTTGAATAGGTGTTGTAAGGTATCTCTATAACACTATCTATCTACATGATTCTAATGCCATGATATGGTGTCTCAATAACACTATTGTCCCGTGATGTGTGCTAGATGTAGATAACTTTCTCATGTCCTACTGGTAAATCATATCATTATATTTCTATGAAATCTTGGAATGTGTTCAAAGTTTGTCTCAGATAAGGAAATATGTAGTATGTACTCTTGAATTTATCTATGTTTTAATAATATCAAGAATAAAGTTGTCATTGCAAATAATTGGGATCTACCATGTAAGTTTACTTTACTACATGAAATTCTTGATTGGTTAGACCCCAACTAGTCAAGGTTGAATTTCTTTTTGTTGTAACGAAATTGAAAATAAATTTGTCATTTTAATCACTGAAACCTACTATGTAAGATTTTGTCACTACATGAAATTTTTTATTTGTTATAGCCCAACTTATTAGGATTATAAAGAGTCCTCCTTCATGACAATGTTTATGAATGTTGTATTCTTGCTCAAATAATTATATATTAAAGAAAGGTGGAAAATAAATGGCATGAAACAAAATGATTTCTGTTTTAAAATGTGTGGAGGGAGTATAAAATCATTTTCAGTTGCGTTCAAATATTTTGGAGCACCCGCTAAAGTGCTTCATTTTCCTCCTAGTTAATTCCGTTTCTACTATCCTAATGCATCCAGAAGTCCTTCTCTAGAGTGATTTCTTAACTCTCTAGGAGGGAAATTGATTACTTGATTGGAAGCCATGAATTACAATTTGATTAGGAGAAATGGATTAGAAAGCTTCATATTCTTCAATATATTCCTCAAGTTAAAAGCGTATTGAACGACTCCCTTTTTGTTTAATTGATACGACAATCACTCGAGCATTTGTTAAGATTTTGAGACCTTTTTCAATGATTTTTTTTTCAAGTTATGTTCTCAATTAAAGAAATTAAAGAAAAGGTGAAAATGATGCAATGGAAGGATTTTCTATTTTAGTGCCTAAGAGTGCCTTTATAATGTGAAGGGTTTGATATTTTCTTGACTCAAGATTAGTCGCATTTGACTTCCTTGTTATCCTTGAGGTTGGTGATATACTATGTGTGTAATAGTAAGTATTAACTACTAAGAACTCTCAAAGGTGACGTTGATTGATGACTAACTTTAAATGTCCCTACTTGACACTTTAGTATTACATGATCATGCAAACAAATTAATAATCAATATTAAATGGAAGGTGATTAATGTGCAGTGTTTCTTGGCTTGTCATATAATTTCTAGATTTTCGCCCCCAATAATATATTTGAGGCTAATTTTTGGTTGTTACTTGTGGATCTTGCCTTTGACTCAGAAAAACATCGAGGATAGATGTCCATTGCATTGGCATTGGACATCATCAAAGAGAAATTCACCAAAAGAGGTAGAGGACATCAGAGCAATTGGTACAATGAGAGGATAACCGCTATAGAAACACCGAGGCACCATACACTAGTGAAAAATGACTAATTAGTTACTAAAAAAATAACTAGAATTTGGATATAAATGACCATTTTTTAGTTAGTGACCAATAGTAGTTAATTTACAGTGTCTTATAACGCGGCCAACTTTTAGTTATTTTTAGTTTAGCCATTAATTGGTTTCCTAAATTATAGCATCTAGTAGTATATTTAGTCATAAATTTGATCATAAATTTGTTATTGGTTTAGTCATTAATTTTTGCAATTAATGACTAAATATACAACAAAATATAGTATTATATAAATCCTCGAGAAAACCAATTAATGACAAAAGAAACATGACCAAAATGTTGACCATGTTATAAGATACTATAAATTAGCTACTACTAGTCATATATATGCAAATTTTAGTCATCATTTGAAACCAATTAATGACCAAAGAAGTATTACTAAATTTTAGTTGTGTTATAAGACACTGTATTCGATACTAATAGTAGTATATATGCAAAATTTAGTCATCATTTTGATAAAAAAATTACCATTTGCATTAGTCATTATTTTCTTTTGGTATTTTAGAACTAATTTAGTAGTGTCTATTCATTTCATTTAGTTTGATTCATAATCATTATAAACAACTAATTTAGTCATATATTCATTTTATTTGTGTTCATCATTAATTAATATAAATTACTAATTTAGTAGTTTTAGATTGGTTTTATGTGTTCATTATTAATCAACATAAATGAATTAGTATCACTTTGCGACTAAATTTTAAAAAAATGCCATACAATGTGCATGTTTATCTAATATGATAACACAAAGTTACATATGGTTAAACAAAACTAACTAATATGAAGTGAAAATAAAAATAATTTTGACCATATAAATTTTATGGTATAAAATATCAAGAATTACAATATGAGTTTCCAACTTAGTATCAGTGGGACTACAATTTACACATGAAATATTGTTTCATCTTTTCAAAACATTAGCACTGTGTTTCCAAAGCATTGAATTCACCAACTTTGAAGGCTCGACCATTAGTCTCTATGAGTGTGTCTTATGCAAGATATTGTCTCTAAGGGTATCACTAGATAGATTTTCTTCTCTCTCTCATTTTGCATTTGCCGCTCCAATGTTATTGTTCTCCTCTTTCATCAATTGTTGCTTCTTACTATCAATATTTAGTTCCTCTCCTGAAAATGAAAGAAGATACAATGCATAGTATAATACATGAAAGACTATTAATACTTGAATATAAAAAAGGTAGACTATAAAATATTTATACGAAATATGCCTCAACATTCGATAATGGCCATGATGTAGCTAGATGACCTATATAAACAATGAAAATAAAACATCACCATAGAAAATAACACCTTAGGTACTTAGTATTCAACTTTCAATAGAACCTTAGGCATAATCATACCAACTAAGTTACATGTTAAAAATATCAAGCAATAGGTAACTAATGAAAACAAATGGAAAAAAAAAAATCAGTGTTAAAAGTATCCTTATTGCTTGTTTGAAAAGAGTCATGTTCCCTAAACTTCGATATTCTTTTGCCCACAATAAAAATTCCCCACCATTATGACTTATTTTTTTGGGATAACTCATGAGATTGATCCAACATTATATTGGATTGTGGAGACAAAATGATTCAACTTTCCAAGATGAGTACCTCACCTAGTTGAATGAATGTGCTAGTTGTGAGTAGTGTCAAAAAATTAGGGAAGCAAAACACTAAGACCTAAGAAAATATATCACCACTTGTCCACTAAAAGAAAAAATTTCAATCCCACAATGGCCTCTAAGAGTCCATTTCGTTGGATGGATGTCACACTCTGAGAGATGATTGTCTAATACACTGAGAAGTGTACATATATTGTCACAATTCCCCTCACAGTGAGACCCTATAGTTGTGTCCTATAATATTAATCATTTTATACTATTTAGTTATAAATTATGACTATCAGATAGTTATTAGTTTGAATAATTAGTCTGAAATTGAATTTTTAGTATATTTGTATACATGAAAATATTTGGAAAAAAGGAACTTTTTGTGATTAGTCAGTTTTGAGTGAATCTAAATACATAAGAAATTATAGCGCCTTGTTGTTTCTCTAGTGGTTATCTGCTCATTGTACCAATTTATCCCATGTCCTCTACTACTTTTCATGAATTCCTCTTTGATGATGTCTAATGTCAATGTAATGGACATTTATCCTCGATGTTTTGCTAAGCCAAGGGGAAGATCCACAAGTAACAACCACAAAGTAGCCTCAAATACATATTGGGGGACAAAATGTAGTAATTATATGAAAAACCAAGAAATGCTTCATGCTAATCATCTTCCCTTTAATATTGATTAATAATTTCTATTATGAAACCAGCTCACAAAAAGATAGAAAAGAGAAATCAACGCCTTAGAATTCAACCTCTTCGAGGGGGAAACCTCCTTTACATTACACAAATGAACAATTCTTGGATGATTCAAATGAAAAAACCTCCTTTCTATATATAGGAGTCTATGGAGTCACAATATAACCCAGCCTACCTAGCAATAATAATATAAAGCCACAAAAATAACAATAGAGGGATTCTATGGGGCACAGTAATAAAAATATGGGGACAATAGGGGCTCAAAAATATAAATAAGGGATACAACTACAATAGTAATGGGGTAATCACTAGTATTATAGGGACCTAACATGCCCCTCTCCTTCAAAAAAGTGTTGTCCTCAACGCTTAAGTAGTTATGGATACTTCTGTATAAAATTCTCATCCTCCCGTGTGGAATCTTCAGCGGATAAGTTCTTCCTCTTGATAAGATACTCCAAAATTGATCAATTTCATAGTTGTCGAGTTCTTGTTTCTGTGACTGCTTCCGGTTCCAATATAATTTTTCCTTCCTCATCAAGTTCTCGCAATAGTGTTTGAACTGGGAGTTTGTCGCCTATAACCTTCTTTAAACATTAAACATGGAAAATTGGGTGTACTCGAGATGCTGCAGGAAGCTCCAATTTGTATGCCATAGTACCAATCTTTTGCAACACCTTGTATGAACAATAATTCTTTGGTGATAATTTATTATCCTTCTGAGCTTGCTTGAGGTACATTTGTTTATATGGTTGTAGCCGTAGGAATAGCCAATCACCTACATCAAAACTTCTTTCACTACAATGTTGATCTGCCCATTGTTTCATTCTATTCTGTGTCAACACATGGTTATCCATTAAGAGTTGGAGGACTTGTTGTTGATGTTCGATGTGATGTTCCACTGCTTGAACCTTAGAATTTTCTCTTAAATATGATGTAATGGATGGTCGCTGATATCCATAAATTGCCATAAATGGGGTCATTTTTGTTGTTGTATGGAAGGAAGTTTTATACCACCATTCATCCAAAGGCAACCATTTGACCCATTGTGTCTATTTATCAGATACAAAGCAATGAAGATATCCTTCCAAACATTTGTTTACTATCTCAGTTTTCCCATCAGATTGAGGATGATAAGATGAACTATGAGCTAACTGAGTACCAAGACAACAGAATAATTTTGTCCAAAAATTTCTAGTGAAAATGGGATCTCTGTCACTTATAATAATCTTTGGTTTTCCATGTAGATTTTGAATTGTTTCCATAAATGTAGTAGAAAGTGTAATTGCTTTAAATGGATGTGATAATGCACAAAAGTGTGCATACTTGGCAAGTCTGTCAACTACCACCATGATGACACTCTTTCCCTCAGACTTGGGTAAACCTGGGATAAAATCCATTGGAACCTCCTCCCAATGTTGGCTTCGAATGGATAAAGGTTGTAATAGACTTGGGGTATTAATGGTTTCAACTTTATTTTGTTGGAAAATCAAACATTCTGCCACAAACTTTTGAATATCCAATTTAAGGCCATCCCAAGATAATTCCTTCTTAACCTTGTGCTAAGTTTTTAAAAATTATGAGTGCCCTCCTAAGGGAGAAGTGTGCAATTCCATAATAATTTTTTTTTTGAGTTGCGAATTCTTATAGAGGTATAAGAAATGTTTGTACCATAATGAATCATTTTTCCAGCTAAATGTATCATATGTACTGGAATATTGTTGTATCTTTCGAATAAGTGCCCATACTTCTTCGTCAATCTTTCATTCCTCCCTTGCTTCATTTATCCAATCTGGTTGGATAATAGAAATGGCGCACAACAATGCTTCCACATCCTCATCCTTTCTTGAGAGTGCATCTGCACAAACATTTGGCTTCCTTTTTTTGTAGATGATTCAAAGTCCTTTATATCTTCTATATTATTTTTGTGACCCACTTTGGTTGCTCTTCAGAGGAAATATTTGTTCTAAAAAGTATTACAGGCTACCATGATCCGTTTTTACCTTGAAGTGTCTTCCAATTAGGTAGGGTCGCCATTTCTTAGGTGCATGTGTTATTACCAACATTTTCTTCTCATAAATAGCTTTATGTAAAAACTTTCCCTTGATCGGATGACTTTCAAAAGCAATGGGTCTTTCATATTGCATTATAACAACACCAATTCCATTTACTGAAGCATCACATTCCACAATAAAGGTTTTTGTGAAGTCAGGTGTAGCTAAGGCCACTGCTTGGCATATTGCCTCTTTAAGATGTTCGAAGGCCTTTGTTGCTTCTGGAGTCCATGAAAATGCATCTTTCTTCAATAATGTTGTTAGAGGTGCTGCTATTCTCCCATAATTCTTAACAAACTTGTGATAATACCCTGCCAACCTGAGAAATCCTCGCAGATGTTTTATGGATGTGGGGATTTTCCATTCCTTAATGGCTTTAATTTTGCTATGGTTTACCTTAACTCCTTCATGAGATACAATATGACCCAAATATTCCACCTCTTGTACTCCAAAGAAACATTTGGATCTTTTTGCATATAATTGTTTCTCCTCCAATAGTTGTAGCACCTGTCAACATGTTCAACATGATCCTTCCAAGACTTGTTGTAGATTAGTATATCATCAAAAAATACTAACACAAATTTTCTAAGGAAGGGTTGAAAATGGAATTCATCAAACCTTGAAATGTAGAAGGTGCATTGGTACCAAAAGGCATGACCAAAAATTCATAATGACCCTCATGAGTTCTAAATGCTATTTCAAAATGTCTTCAATCTTCATTCTGATTTGATGATATCCTGAACGAAGATCCAACTTGGTGAAGTAAATTGATCCATGCAATTCATCGAGTAATTCATCAATGACAGGAATGGGGAACTTATCTTTAATAGTGAG